>BLKR01015174.1:0-99036 GCA_011170035.1 Teleogryllus occipitalis | reverse complement strand
CGTACTCTTAACGGACACCAACAGACACTGACTCTCCCGCTCCCGCGTACAGAGGAAGTGAAAAAACAAAAGAAAGAGTGCGCACCCAGAGCTGCCAATCAATGCACCCCCCAAAAAAAGAACTTAAATTGCTATTTTCAACACTTCCCCTACAATTTAAGATCACAGATCTCTCTTATTATCAAACAATAAAGCAGAATGACTATTAAACAGATACACTTTTAAAACAAAAAATAATTTATCTTTAATACATTCCAAGGAGAGATCTCAAGTAACAAAAATGAACTCGTGGAATCGGTTTCGTACAAATATCAGCCGCTTGCTCTTTGCTGCAAGCATGCATCACACCTAAGCAACCATTTACAACTTGATCTCGCAAGTAATGATAGCGAACATCAATGTGCTTGGTTTTCTTATGAAACTCTGGGTTTTTAGATTGTTTCATGGCACTCGCACTATCAATAAGCAACATTGGCACTGATTTTAAAAACGCAATGTCTTTAAACAGTGTTCTAAGCCAAACTGCTTCTTTTGCTGCTTCGCACGCAGCCACATATTCAGCCTCTGTTGTCGAGAGACTGTTGCCTATTACTTGACCACGTAATTGCTCCGCCACAGAACACACTGACCATTCCGCTCACTGATTTACGTGTTTGCGGATTACTCGCATAATCAGCATCACCATACACGTGCAGAACTTGCGGCTTCTCTGTTGCTGCACACGCAGGATAGCGAATTCCCATTGCCAACGTCCCTCTGATGTACCGCATGATCCTCTTGACCAAGGTCCAGTGCCTCACCTCCGGCTTCTCCAGGAACTGCGATGCGTAGCTCACCGCAAAAGCGATGTCCGGTCTTGTGGCCACTGCCAGACACATCAGGCAACCAATCGCTTCGCGATAAGGCGCAGATGTTGGTGTCTTATCTCCAGAATCTTGAAGATACTGATCAATAGGCGTTGACACAGGATTTGCCTCACTCACGTTGAAGCGTTGGAGTGCCGACTCAGCGTATCCCTCTTGATGAATCACAATTGACCCGTCGTCTTCTTGACAAATCTGCAGGTTCAGAAAGCAACCAAACTTCTCAATGGTGATTTTAAAACGTGACTGCAACTGCTTCAAGAACTCCTCTGCGTCACTTTGTCTTGTCGCTGCCACCAACCCCTCGTCAACATACAAAACTACCAAAAGTTTATGCCCGTTGACATTCCTCACGAATAAGCAGGGATCAGCAGTACTCTCAGATAAACCAAGAGCCGTCACAACTTGAAACGTTGATTCCGGCACCGAGGCGATTGTTTGAGACCGTACAAGCTCCGTGTTAGCTTGCACACTCGATCAGTGCCATCTGAGAATCCCTCGGGTTGAGTCATGTAGATGTCCTCAGACAGATGACCGTTCAGGAATGCTGTCTTCACATCAAACTGGGCGAGGTGTAACTTCTCACTAGCTGCGACACTTAACACTGACCGAAGCGTATCAAAACGCACCACTGGGCTAAAAGTTTCTTCGAAATCCACTCCAGGCTTCTGATTGAAACCGCGCACAACCAACCTAGCTTTGTATCTGCTAACTTCGCCACCAGGATTTATCTTTTTCTTGAACACCTATCGATTCGTGATGGCTTTACGATTAGGAGGTAGTTTTACCAGTGTGTAAGTAGAGTTCTCCAGCAATGATTGGATCTCTTCCTTCATTGCGCCGTTCCAGAACTCCTTGTCGCCAGATGCCATAGTCTCCTTGTAACTTCTCGGCTCAAGCTCAGCTACATTCATCTCAACATAGCGTGCCGGTTTACGTAAAGTTGACCTGTCTCGCAGATTCCGACGCTCCACAGCAACAAGCTCAGGTTAACAAACTGCTTGTCTGCCGACTGAACATCATCTGGTTCTGGCTCAGACTCTACTTGCTCCAGGACACTAGCTCTCCCATCTTCTTCGAGATCAGGCTCATCTTCGACTCGCGTTGATACAGCAGCAATAGCTCTCATTGTTTCTGGTTCAAAAACAACACTTTTAGTTCGTTCTATCTTTCTTGTACCTCGAATCCAGACTCTGTACCCATCAATGTCATGAGAATAACCAACAAAGACTCCTGGCTTTCCCTTTGCATCCCACTTGCGACGCATCTGCTGCGGAATTTGCACAAAGCAATTGGTTCCAAACACGTGCAAGTTCTGCAAATTCACGGATTTCCCAGTAAAAATCTCGTAAGGTGCCTTTCCATCTTCTCAAGTAGGGCCTGATCGATTGAGAAGATAGACAGCAGTGTTCACTGCTTCAGCCCACAATGACTTTGGCAACTTCTTAGCCAACAGCATTGTACGTGCAGCCTCCACGACTGTACGATTGGTGCGCTCCGCGCATCCGTTCTGCTCAGGCGAACAAGGATTTGTGATTACCAGTTGAACTCCATTTACCTTGAGAAGACTCTCGACTTTACCATTTTTGAACTCCAGTCCGCCATCACAATGGAAAACCTTCAGTGGATGTCCGCATTGAGTTTCCACAAACTTCCGCAACTCTTCAACAGCACCAACGACCTCCGACTTCTCTTTCAAAAACTTAACAATGCGAAACTTTGAGTAATCACAGGTAAAACAAACGAAGTACTTGGAGCCTCCAAGTGATTCCTCCTCCATTGGTCCACACAGATCAGCATTCATAACCTCACCAGCACTTGTCGCTCGTTGCGTTCTTGACTTGAAAGAAGCTCTTTGCTGCTTCCCCTCGACACAAGCTCCACAAAAGAAGCCACCTTCCTTGACACTTACGCCGCGCTCTCGCAGAAATCTTTCCACGTGGCGTTTGTTTTGATGGCCCGATCGCTCATGCCACACTTTGAGAGACTCGGTCGATGAGAGGTTGACTTCACGATTAAAATTACTCAAGACACGAATATGTAACTTGTATAACATTCCATATCTTTCACCATACAATCCGCACAGCTCCATCCTTGGCAAAAAACTCGCACCTTTTGTCATCAGCTCGCATGGACAACCCTTTGTTCATAATAACAGCGAGTGACAGCAAATTGCGACGACCATCAGGAACATGCAGCACGTTGTCCATGTGGGCTGTCAACCACTCACCATTGATCAAAACTTCACAGTCAATCCTCCCTTTACCGACAGCACTCACCGTTGTCTTGTCCTTTCCAATAAGAACTGTCAAAGGATTCACAAAAGCTTCATAGCTCACAAACAATTCTTGACGAACACAGCAATGATTTGTAGCCCCTGAGTCTATTAACCAAATGTCATTCTCGTCTTCAGTGCCTTGCACTTCCGTCGCCAATGACAACACACTGCTACTACCACCACCATCACCACGCGAGGTACTGTCTTTGTCTTTCTTGCTCTTGTCTTTTTTACAATCCTTTTCCACATGCCCCTTTACACCGCACGTAAAACACTTTAATACTTTCTTTCTCTTCGTGTCACTTGCTTTCTCGGAAACACGCGTTGAATTAGCACCAATTTTAACCTTACAAGCTGCCGCGAGCAACGCCTCCAGTTTCTCTTGTTTTACGTTGTGCGCATTGCGACGCGCATCGTCTGCGGTGAGAACAGTAACCAGCTCCGCGAGCGTCTGTTTATCCTCCGAGCGTGCCCACCACGACTGTCGGAGACTCTCGTAACTTTCCGGAAGTGTGTCCAGCAATCGCACCACAAACGCTGAGTCATCCGGCTCCACGTTCAACTGTTGCAACCGCAAGACGAGCCCCTCGAATCTCGCAATATGGCGGATTATGTCGTCATCCGGCAACATGCTAAAAGCGAAAAACTCAGACTGAACGGCATGTGCAGTCTGCTTCGTTTGTTGCTAAAAAACGGAGTGAAGTTTCACCCACATGTCTCTCGCGGTCTCACAAGCCACTAGCAATGCAATCACTTTTGAATCCAAGGTCTTCACTAAAATTTGGGAAGCCGCGCGATCTGCTTTGTCCCATTTTTTAAATGCTTCCGTATATGTCCCCCTTTCCGCGGCACTTGCACTCTCCCAAGATGGGCTGGGGTTTCTTCAACTACCCAGTGCACACTTCATATGCTCTTCCAACTGCGCGCAATAAATTTCTCGACGTGAATTTCCACGTAGCCCAATTGTCCTTCCCGGTCAACTTCTGTATACCTTGAAGAACCTCCATGGCGATCACCGGCAAAAATCTCAGTCCACTCGACAAATTTTTACCCAAGCCGAAATGCTGTTTCACAAGAACAAAGCGACGCGACAAGTATGGCAGACCACGTGTCGAAAAAGTTCACTCGATCGAAAAAACGAAAAATAGTTTTTCTCTTTTACATAGAACCACGCTCTGCTACCATGTTGTTGTTCGGAATGTAAAGAGAGAACACCAACTATGATTTTTTTGTAAAACTTCATTAACATAACTTAAGTTACAAGCTACTACAGCGCAACACAGCATACGTCCGACACACAACGTTCTCTTAACGGACACCAACAGACACTGACTCTCCCGC
The DNA here is from genome assembly GCA_011170035.1 of Teleogryllus occipitalis. Taxonomy (NCBI): domain Eukaryota; kingdom Metazoa; phylum Arthropoda; class Insecta; order Orthoptera; family Gryllidae; genus Teleogryllus; species Teleogryllus occipitalis. The sequence continues at coordinate 94,554 of BLKR01015174.1, read as the reverse complement.
TCCCGCACACAGAGGAAGTGAAAAACAAAAGAAAGAGTGCGCACCCAGTGCTGCCAATCAATGCACCCAAAAACCAAAGAACTTAAATTGTTATTTTCAACAATTTTTAGCAAAGAAAGATATACAACAGAAATTTCGAAAAAATTTTCAACGGAATACATATTTAATTCCGTCAAGGAGATAGAATCGATATTATTTCTAACGTAAATACATGAACCCCCATATGTAGGACCTTTATGCGATTCTCTCTCTCTCTCTCTCTCTCTCTCTCTCTGCAATAAAAGCCTGCGAGGTAAAAGGTTGGAATTTAGAAAATGCTAAGTTCATTAGGAGATAACCAATGTTCTGTAAAGCAAAGAACATCCATTTGATTTAAATCGCTCTGTAGAGCTGCCTCGATAAACTCAGTTTTATTTGAAAGGGATTGAACATTATGGTGCAGTATGTTTATCTTTTGCAAGTACCTACACGAATGTTTTTCTGTGGCAGTGACAGGTTATGAGGAAATTGGGGCATCAGATGTAAATGAATTGGTAGTGGGAATGGGAGAAACGGGAGTAGGTTCAGAGGAGGAGGTAAGAGGGTTCGAAATAAGGGTGGGGATGAAGAACGTAAGGAAGGTGAAAGGGATGGATTTTTGGCAGGAGACTGCGTAGGACTGGGATTGATGTATTGTGCAAACTTGTTACCGACTGCATGTTTTCCAGCAAGGTTTATGTGAAGACCATGCCAGGTGAAGTGTTTTGCTGAGAGGAAATTAATTTAAAAAAGTATGACATTTATTTTTCTCAGTTGCAGTTTTAATTGTTGGTTTGCCTGCTTAATCTCGCTGCAGAGTGTTGGTCTGTTGTACCGGAAGCGGAGAATCGAGTCTACAATGTTAGCATTTTGGGCGGCACATCGTAATTTGTTGACAAGTTGTTCATGTGTAAAGTTACCGCCCAAATTAATGTCATTCTGCCATCCTATGATAATGCATGTGTCCTTATTTGTCAGTGTCTTCGTGTGGGTGTCCAACTCTGCGGTCACATCTGCAACCTTCCGTTAGGTTTGGAAATAGATGCGACTGATTGGTTGGAGGGTAACTTCCTACTGAGAATGGAGAAAAGATAGCGGCCATGGCTGTCAGCTAAAAGAAGTAGGTACCTTTTTTTAGGCTCAGAAGGAATGTCTTTGTTTTCAAGTGGTCCAGGATGCGCAGCTTTACGTGTTTGGGTTTTGATTCGCTTCCTGTCCTGTTTGCGTTGGTTTGTGCATGTATTTGTCGATGGTAGGCAAGGGTTGTGAGGATCAGGAAGGCGAGGAAAAAAGTTTCATAATCTAAAACACTAAATTTGTTTTGAGTTGCGACTGGATGTGGTGTCTGTGTCTTGTGTGCAGACACCAGTGCACGGTTGAGAACATTCGCTGTGTTGACGACTTGCACCGTCTGTGTAGAGAACGACCTCTTCCAACCTTCGGATATGTTGATCTAAATTATTGTTTACGTGTGTGAAGGCTTTCAGAAAGTCGGCTTTGAGAGTGTAGAGAGTAAAAAGAGTAGAACGAGCAGTAGTCATGTCACAAATGCGTTTTTAATGTATGTGATAAATATTGGAATAAATACAAGAAAAAACTCAGATAAGAGCAACAAACTGCCTACCTGGATATTTTAAAAGTGTAAGATTGATGTGTATTCAATAAATTAAAAAGTAAGATTCAATACAAAAATGAGAAAGTATGCTACCCACAAAATCTATTGAAGATAGTACTTACTGTTTATATTCTTTACACTGCTATGTATCAATATATCCTTTTCGATTTTTTAGAATATGCTCATTGTGACATAAGCAATATTTTAAAGCAGTGGTTTTAAAGCAAAGGTTTAATAAAATATTATTTTATACTAACTACCATTAATTAAAAAAATTAATAATTTATTTTTTCACCAGGAAGGCAATAATCTCAAAATTATAGCAAAACGAAGGAAACTATGTGAGTATACCTATCGAAAACGATCGTTCAACTCGAATAGGAGATGTTTATAAAGATGTAAGTTTACGCCAGTGAAGATGAACTATACCCTGGGATTTTATAACGTGGGAGCTGAGGGTAGTATCATCAAGATGGAATATTGTACGACTTTTTGCATCTTTCTCGGTCCTGCCGCAAGATGTCGCATGATCTCGACCTATCAAGCAGTCCTGCAGATCAAGCGACTCTAGCGGCACGGCCAAGAAATACGCGAAACGTCGTGTCATATTCCATCTTGAAGATAATACCCTCAGCTGCCTCGGTAGAAAAACCCAAGTGTAATGTTTCATGGACAATATTGTACTTAAAAAATTCAGTTAATTTATTTTAAATATACCAACGTCGTAAAGGATTAGGAATAAATAGTGTTCGTTGATTTGTTATTAGAAGTACGTAAGGGTTTTGAAGATGTTTTGCTTTGATATAACTCGCATTCAATTAAAAATAGTTGATTACTGTCATCGTCAAACAAAAACGATTAAATATTACAATTTTGTGTTTAGCATCCCAGTAAATTTGTAATTACATCGTAAGCGAATTACATTATCAGTTTTACAAGCAATTATAATACTATGTGTCAAAATCAAATATGGATGTCTAATTCGTTTTAGGTTCATATTTCACATTGTAATCTATAGACAACAGACATTTCCGATATAATATAAAAAAGCAATATTACTTGAACTGTATGTATCAACCCGTCATGTTCTCGCCGGTTGCTCATTCAATTTACGCGCTATATACGATTCGAATTGCGCATTATCATTGTTGGTCCCCACTCGTAGAATGAGTCACATTGCCACTCTTCTACACTGCCTGGATTTGCAATAACATGGCTCTCGCACGGCTCCCGAGGTCAGTGAAAGTGCAAAATGCTGTGCAGGGCCTTAAGGGTCATTCACAATGCAAACATAAACATAAGCATGGCGTGAACAAGTTAGGACTGCGTCTATTGGTGGACTCATTCACAATGCGTTCGCGTAAGCATAACACGCAAGACGTTAACTTAAAAGCTTGCAAGCTTCAAACATCAGGGCTTACAAGTATGCATATGAAAGAAATAAGAAATGAATCCATTCCAGTACGGTGACTCAAAATCGCGTATCGAAATAGGATCAAATTCGATAGATCGAACAAAAGATAGGATTTCCAGATTGCGTGGTTGATTTTCGATAGTTTTCTGCTTTGTTTGTTAGCGTACGATTTTTTTTGTAATTTAGTTTTGTTGTATTCATAGTACTGTTTTGTTAGTTGTACTCATAGTAGTATAATTGTGTTTCATTTGTATTGAAATTAAAATATATAAATCGAACTCGCAGGCCATGGACACAGTGTATATCTCGAAATCGATTCTTATATCCAAGTATTAGTAAACGAGAATGTCCCACAGATAATAGAAAATCTTATTTTGCCTACGTTCATGTTGGACATTGTCAATACTTTTGTCTTTCACTTATGTTAAAGTTTATGTCTATGCGTTATGCTTATATTTGTTTGCGTTTTGAATGAGCCTTTTTTATCTATATGATTGATGTTAAATCTCGAGTGGGAAAGACTGCTGGGGGTGGGGCTACGTTCGTTTATGTATGAGGCAGAAATACTGTTGCTGTCGACGGATAGATTCTGCCTGCGAGTACGCCATGACGGAAAAATATTTGTGAGCGGGTGTTTTCGGTCGAGTATCGGTATCGGTGAGCCAGTTAATATTTAGCATTTTAGCAACAATTAAACTAACAATTAGCAATCAATTTTCAATTTCTGTCAAAATTTCTATTTTGCAATACTCAACTCACGTACAACTTGCGAACCCTCCTTGGGCTTTCTAGTGCATATTTCAGAATTGTTTATAAAATTGTTACTTGTCACAAAAATGCTAACGTACAGTTTTCGGTTCTGAGACATCGAAATACCCTCTCCGCTTTAAATTTGCAATAATGAAAATTCTTTATAATTTTTTCCAATATTTACGCTACTTGAACATTAGTTTATTTTCCCTACGGCTAGACCCGCGAATTTGTTACCCATTCTAATTTGTTACTCATTTTTGTCTCACTGTTCCCACTTTCCCCTATTAGTTACCATTTCGACTGTATAATTTTAAGAGACTAAATTTACCAGTAACAAGTAATGTACTTCTGCTTCTGAGTCGGTGATCCCAATCTCGATCAGCTTTTCCTTGATTCTTCGAGCAAGTGCTGAGGTGCCCATTGTTTTGCTTCTGGACTTAAAAGTACCTTCACTATCTGTGCACTTTTTCTAGAGTTCAGTGGGGAATACAATTATTCAAATTATCGTTCTCCATATTTTGGCGACATCGCTGTGTGCTAACCACACGTACCTCTGGTCGCAACGCCGGGACCCGCCGCAACATCGCCGCTACGCCGGGACGCCGCTGGTAGGCCTTAGCCCGTTAAGAGCTGTTGTGCTAAAGTGCATACATACATATTTTCGCGGCAGTAAGTCGATTCCTTCACGAAGGGCACGATGAGAGATAATAGCCAAAAACTGTAGCTAATTTGTCTTTGCAAATAGTTTTTATTACACAGGAACGAATATTTTCTTAGGGATATTAGGAACAAAAAAAGCTTGTTTCCACCTGTATTCGTGATTCAAATTGTATAAGAGTTAGGGTAGAGATCTCAGAATTTAAGAAAACGTGCAGAGCATAATTCTCCCCATAGTACGTCATATACGTTTTTAACTGTTTTTGATATATATAACTTTGCCACATTAATTATTTTATTTGGGGAACCTGAAAGGCGCAGGGGTCTTGGTAGGGAGAGACCTTTGATGGAGATCGCATGTGAAGAAAACTATACAATTTTCGGTAAAATTGGGATTTATTCAATCCTTGTTAACTATAACACATAAAGAAAAAATATGCACTCTTTACAAATATCCAAATAGCGAATCACTTGCACTATAAATAAAATTATCCTAACTACTTTGTCTAATCATTAGACCAGAATTTCTCACACCGTGCACGGCTACCACCTTTTTTGAAAATTTCTACTGATTATCAACTTAAATTCTTTAACATTTATTTCATACACAAATTGGCTATCGTTAAACAATCAATAATCCCTAACACATCATTAACAGGCACATGACATTTAAACTGAGTGACTTTTCAATATAACTTTTCAGTACAACTATTCATTATACTTTTCCTAAAATAAACTCATTTTTAAAACCCTTCTAATTTCCCTTCAAACTAATACACGCACTGTTTTGTTCAGTTATCAAAAATTCTCTCAATCTTTACATTACATAATTTCTTGGAAACTGGTATTTCTTCTCTTCTCGGTCACTGGCAGTTCCGCGTTTTCGGACTTCTGAATCCCCGTCGCTTGTTTCAGGTTTCGTCACGAAATTTTCACTGGTTCTTTCGATTTGTGGCGTGTGCGGCCGCCCAGCGTTGGCAGCACCCTCCTCGCCGCGGCGCCGCCCGCCCGGGGCGTCCCGCTCAACGCTGACCTTGCAGGCTCGCGGCAGCGCAAGGGTCGTCCTCCGGTCTCGCTCTCGCGTCGTCCTTCGGTCGCGTGGGGCTCACACCGGTTCGCATTCACACATTCCTTCCTCCGTTCCTCACAAATCCAATCCCGCTTGCACAATTTCCTTTCGCTCGTGTCCGTCGCAAGATCTCAGTTTCGACTAGAATTTCGCCTGAGCTGGATTATCTGATTTATGAACACCAGAAAGGATACTACAATTTCTCGCACCGCTTTCTATGCCAAACCTAATACTCTTCACAGTCGCCTCTCTCTTTCGCAATGTTATAATGTCCAACACACGCGGGTTGTATTTTATCTGCAAATCACGTTCTGACAACCGCACGCCTAATTACTTTAATGTTCACGCCTAATGGCTTCCACGTACTACGTTTGCCTCAAAATTTCGAACCGGAATATCTCCGTTCACCTTGGCGTTCCTAACAAGAAACGTCGGCGTTTCAAATCAGAAGAAAGTTTTAACGCATTTTCCGTTGGTCAGTCGGCTTGCTCCTTCCTTTGCCCCTGCGTGACGTAGGAAAATGCCTCCCCTATCTCGCTGGTCAGTTGTTACTAAAGCTTCGAACGTGCCCTCATTTGCGGCGTAATTCAAATGAATTGTAGACGCGGTCCCCTTCAGGACCTGCTCATATCAGGATACCCACTCATACGGATCACGTCGTCAAATCTGCGACGTATCCGACATCATGCAACTCTAGTGATTGGGCGTCGTCAACCCTAAACGCCAAAGACGAGTGCGTGTTACCTTGTATGTCCAACGTCTTTCCGCTAGTCCACCCGCAGACCCTCGAGTTGGTTTATTTATATTCCCACCAAGATGCCCTGATTAAGACATTTATTCTGAATCACACCCACATGCAAACGACAAAGAATGAACTTGTTCGAATAGAGGTAAACACAAAAATATTCTTAAATGATAATTTTTGAAATAAATTTATACAACTGTGAAAGCATAGACGTAATTCTGAGTTTGTTCCTCATTTATGAATTACCTCGGTTAAAGAATTACACAGCCCATTTAAATCAGAAATAAACACATTCTCTTTTAAGGAACTCTCAATTCCTCTGCTCATTCTTTAACCTTTAAGATTGGGTTGCAACCACCTAATAACAGTAATCATGATTAGATACCAGCTGGTGCCCTTTCACGCTATTGGTGTTGGCATCCACCTAATTTTACATTTACTCAAAGACACTCGTAATGAATGTGAATCTTCGTGCACTTTGAATTCTAGTCCTTAATGTAAAGAAAAACAAGCACGTACAATCTATTTGAAATCTAACACATTAAGACAAATCATTAAATCCTCTTTTATTCTTAATTGCAGTAATCTATTTACATTTTCATAAACTTTACTGAGTTCTCTTTTATTAGAGTTCTTTTCGTAACTTTATTCAAAAATGAAATATTTAAACATCATTCACTCTTTGTTAACGTTGTGCTATATCGCCGCCTATACTTAGATTTTTCTAATGTGGCGGCTGAGAGTAGAGTCTCCAAGATGGAATTCGGCACGACTTTTTGCGTCTTTATTGGTCCTGCCGCAATGTCTCATGATCGCGACAGCATCAAGCAGTGCTGGAGATCAAGCGTGTCTAGCGGCGGGACTGAGAATTAATTAAGAAAGTCGTGCCGAATTACATGTTGGAGATACTACCCTCATTCGCCACGTTAGAAAAACCCGAGTATAACGGTGTTCCCGTGGGGTTGTTCGCTACCTCCGTGCGGTGGCGGGCCTTGCCACCGGCTCGCTCCAAGTTGGCTGGCTCCTACGCTGGGCTCCGTCGCTTCGCAGGTACGGTATGGGCTTCACGTTACTTCGCAGCTTTCTGTCTTGTCGAGGACGCTTACCACGTATGGCAAGTCATTTATACGAGTCGTTGTAATCGGCTTCCACGAACATTTGGTTGGGGGCTTCGTTCTGAACAGGCTGCGTTTCGCCCCTCACAAAAATACAAGATGGTGTCTATGGTTGTAACTCCTGTAGGAACTCGTTTCTGCTTCGAACAGTGCTCCTGACCGCTCGTGGCAAAATTCTCTTCAAATTACGTGTTAAATGCAGCGTAGTTTGTACAGTTATTTCTCGGTGCCTCGGACGAATGCTTTGCGCATCGCCTCCACACCACAACTCGTGTCGAGAAAGATACGTTCTCGTACTACGTGGCGCAACGTTTTGATAGAAAAGTTTGGCCTATAAAAACTCGCCTGATCTTCCCTCAACGGCGAATACTAATTAATGACTGATTACGTGTGCTGCTATAGTAAGAAAAAACTTTTTTTCTGTGGAAACGGAGTTTCGCTCCCTCGTTTTTGAGGTCTTGACGAATGGCGAACTCGCGTTCCATATCAGCTATTTATAATTGGCTATATATTAATAATATAATCAGCTATATATTAATGTTGATAATCCAATTGGCCCGCTCGGTGTTTGCTTGGTTGCCTGCTCCTGAGGTCGAGCAATGAGGTCACGGGCGTGCCAGATTTGAATGCTGTCGCTCGCAGACCAACATCTTCGGATGACGTTAACTCATTCTTTCTGTCGTATTTTATAACGGTGTGGGGCGTATAGCTGAGCTCGTCTTTATCTCTCTCTCTCTCTCTCTCTCTCTCTCTCTCTCGATATTTCTATTGTAACAGCGCGGCGCATATATCCTGTAATACCCGTAGAGGTGGGTTGGTCCACGTCCTGACGGGGGGATACAGAGAGGGCTCTCAAGTATTCCTTTCCTTCACAAGTCACTTTTCTTCTCCCCATTGTACATTCTCATTCTTCTATACCATACTGTCTCTTTTCTTCTCCCTCTTCTATTTCACTGGCCCCCTCTGTATGCTGAACGCCCACCCATGTGTTTGCCGTGCATGGCGACCCGTGTCGGAGGGAATGTATGTCCTGGCGGTTGAGGGGCCTGTCTGTTTCCCAATTACTCTCCTCGTGCTCCTTTTTTTTCTTGGCACCCAGGGATACGTGCTCTTACGTATTTTGGGGAACATTCCTTGTAGGTCTCGATACACTTGCATCGGCTACGGACTCATCTAGACGGGCGGTCGGGAGCTAACCCACTCCCGATCAACCGGCTTGGACTAGGTCTTGTACTGAACTCCAGGGTGAGCGGGGGGATCCACGGCGGTGCAGCGTTGTGGTAACCCCCCACTATATCCCCGTGGCAACCCTGGCACTCCGATGGAGTGTCCCCTTGTTGGGCTCTGTAGTGGGTGGGGACCACGGGGATGAATCTGATATCCTCTTAACGGATAAAAAACCTACCCCCCCGCCCTCTTCCATAAGGAAAAGATTTGTTGGTGAAACAGTAAATCTTGAGAGTTTTTTTCTGTAATGAGTCAGACAGACCTACTAAGCCCCGCTTTCTCGTCATGTCAAGTAAAAGAGAAAATGAAACTATGAAGAGTGTCAGCCCTATAAAACTTGCCAGGAAAATTGAAAAGTTTGGTATATTTCAGTCGGTGGTCCGTCAGAGAAATGGCACAATTCTTTTCGAATGTCGCTCTGACGAACAGATCAGCAAGATCCTTGACCTCAAAGAAATAGCCGGCCTCCAGGTGCATGTGTCCGCCCACCCGACCTTAAACCTCTGCAAGGGTGTGGTAAACCACGAAGACTTCGCTACCGAATCGGAAGAAAATTTGAAAGCCTTCTTCGAGCCATATGGTGTGTCAGAGATCTATAGGATTCAGCGGAGAGTAAATGCGGTACTCACTCCTACCTCCACTCTAATACTGACTTTCGACCGTCCATCTCTACCAGAGAAGATATCGTGTAGCTTCTACAATCTCCGTGTCAGGCAGTATGTTCCAAACCCTCTGCGCTGCTTTAAATGCCAGAGGTTTGGCCATACGCAACCTCGCTGCATGAGTGCCGCAGTCTGCGTGCACTGTGGAAGGGAGGTTTATAATGACTCAAACTGCTCCGCCGAGGCAAAGTGCGTTAACTGTTGTGGAAAACATCCATCTAATTCCAACCAGTGTCCCATTTTCTTAAGGGAAAGAGAGATCCAGAAGATCAGGGTCTCTGAGAAAGTTTCCTTCCCGGAGGCACGACGCCGTTACCAGACGCAATACCCCGTGGACATGGCCCGAAGTTTCGCTGACACCGTGGGTCAACATAAGACAGTCAATTCGGAAACCCAAACGCCTAAAGCCTCCACTTTGTGCGATGCTGCCTGCCAGGTGTCTTTTGATGACATCGGCGGAGATGCAAATCCTAAATCTCTTGTCCAGCCTGAAACAAAATCGGAAACACAAACCATAAATATTTCAACCAACACCCAAACACATCAAGAGAAGCTGAGGCCGACAGGCCCTATTGCTAGATCTAGGTCGCCTGTCTCAAGGGACCGTGGTGTCTCAATACATGCGACCCTCTCCAGCAGTAGTCAAGATGACTCTGCTGGGAATGAGAAACTCCGCATGAACAAAGCCATTACTTTCCAACAAAGAAGGAAAAAGAAGAAAAAGAAACCTGATACATAATCTACCCTTGAACCAAAAACTTAACTAGAAACTATGGCTCTTCTGTCATGGAACATAAATGGCTTTCGAACCCCGAACCCGTTTGAATGAATTGAAGTTAATAATGTCTATACATAGACCCGTGGTTATCTGCCTGCAGGAAACACATCTCCTTTCTGAGCACTCCCTCTCTCTACGCGGCTTTTGTTGCTACAGGCAAGACGTAGACGATGGCCTCCGCGCCCATGGCGGAGTCGCCACGTTTATCACAAACTCTTTGGTATCGAAAGAAATAGACATACGAACCACTCTGCAGATATCTTGCGTTCGTGTAAATTTCCGAACTATTTCTGTTACCATTTGCAACATTTATATCCCGCCTGGACAAGTCGTGTCACAAAAAGAACTGGAAGATGTGCTCTCTCAGGTGCCTACACCTTTTCTCATTGTGGGGGACTTCAACGCCCACAACCCTGCCTGGGGTGGCACAAGGTCGTGCACGAGAGGCAGGTTACTTGAAAATATCATAGATAACCAAAACTTAATTCTCCTAAATTCTGGCGAAAGCACACACTTTTCCGTAGCTTCTAAAACATTCTCGTCCGTGGACCTAGCTCTCTGTAGTCCCTCCGTTTCTACAATCTTCGAGTGGACTGTCCTTGGCGACCTGCATGGCAGTGACCATTTTCCCATTCGGGTCAACCTCGATATTCCCGATCTGAACGTTGCTCGCCCTCCTCGGTGGCTAATCCACCGAGCTGAGTGGGAAACATTCAAGAAAGAATTACGAATATCGGAAAACTGCCCAAACGACATCGATGCTATGGTTGCCCATTTTAATAACGCCGTCCTTCATGCGGCCTCATTTGCCATCCCGAAGTCGTCGGGCCATGCACGACACCCCCCTGTGCCATGGTGGAACGATGATTGTGCCACCGCGGTCCGGGATCGGAAGAGGGCATTGGCAAAACTTAGCAGGTTCCCAACCATGGAAAACCTAATAAACTATAAAAGATCCCGAGCCAGAGCTAGATTAACGATTCGGGAAAGTAAGGCTGCGGCCTGGAGAGCCTACATCTCGTCACTCTCTTGCCGTTCATCCCCTAAACTTGTGTGGAGAAAGGTCCGACAGATCTGTGGAAGACTCCCTTCGCCGTCTATTTCAGGGCTTATGGTAAATGGCAATCTCCTAACCTCTCCACAAGAAATTGCTGAAGAAATGACCTCTCATTACGAACAAATCTCCAGCTCCGTACACTATTCTTCTGGCTTTCAAAACACGAAAAGAAAAATGGAAAACTGTAAATTAGACTTCTCGAGTCGCGTGGAGGAAGATTACAATGCCTCTTTCTCCATGGACGAACTCTCCTGTGCCCTCGCTTGTGCGAAAGATTCTGCTCCAGGACCAGACCAGATACATAACCAAATGTTGAAACACCTACCTGAAAACGCTCGTTCGTTTCTCCTCGGCATTTTCTACAAGATTTGGGCTGAACATGCTATACCAAGGATTTGGCGTGAAGCCATCGTTCTCCCAATCCCTAAAGAAGGAAAGGACAGAACAACCCCCTCAAGTTACCGCACAATCTCGCTCACAAGCTGTGTGTGCAAGCTTTTAGAGCGAATGGTAAATACACGTCTGGTCTGGCTCCTGGAACAAAAGCACCTATTTACACCTCTCCAATGTGGCTTCAGGAAGCACAGGTCGACCATGGACCACTTAGTCACCCTCGCTACGGAGATTTCCACTTCTTTCGTGCTACGTCAGCACCTGGTAGCAATTTTCTTCGATATAGAGAAAGCGTATGACACCACCTGGAGGTACGGTATTCTTCGCACGTTGCATACCTTGGGCCTTAGGGGACGGCTCCCTTTGTTTCTAGTAGGTTTTCTTTCATCAAGATCTTTCCGCGTTCGCCTTGGCGACGTGTTAACCTCTAGTCACCAGTTAGAAAACGGTGTTCCCCAAGGATCAATTTTGAGCGTCACTCTGTTTGCCATTGCTATCAATAGTATTGCATCAGTTATCCGGGAGCCTGTGAAAGCATCATTGTTCGTTGACGATTTTGCAATTTTTTGCTCCTCCAAGAGCGTGCACGTTATTGAGAGGCAACTACAACTTGTGCTCAACAAACTGCAGGAATGGAGCGAAGAAACAGGATTCAAGTTCTCTACCACAAATACCACTTGCATGCACTTTTGCAGAATCCGTCACCTCCATAATCACCCCGACCTTTTTCTTGGACAGCAGCTTACATTCGTTGAATCCACAACCTTCCTTGGACTCACATTCGACAAGAGCCTAACCTGGCGAAAACACATCCGTAAACTACAGGGCCGATGTGTATCACCTATGAATCTCCTCCGCACTCTTACTGGTAGCTCTTGGGGCGCAGACCGTGTTTGTCTTCTGCGTTTGTACAGAACTCTCATCCGCTACACTATGCACTATGCATCCGTAATCCAAGATAGGTCTTGGATTACGGATGCATAGTGTATGGGTCAGCGTCTCCATCAACCCTCCGGCCATTAAATACCATACACAATGCTGGCATAAGGATTAGTACAGGCGCCTACCGCACGAGTCGCATCGAATGCCTCTTGACCGAGGCTGGAGAACCATCCCTGAGCCGAAGGCGGGATATTCTGATTGCCTCCTATGACGCGAAATTATCCAATGTTGATACTCCCTCGCGTCAAGCAATCCTCCATCCTACCCACCTGACTTCATATGCGCTTAGACCGTCATTACCCCATCCCCTGGGTGTCCGTCTCCGTATGCTCTTACAGAAGCTTCATATAAAACTACCCAACCCTGTGAACCCCCCCCGAAATCTTGTTTTCCCTTGGAAACTACACCGGCCGATAATAGATCTTAGACTGTCTAACCTTCCTAAATCCTTAACTCCCCCCAGTACATTCTTATCGGAATTTGAGGCGATAAAATCTACATATCCTGGCCATTTCTTTATTTACACCGATGGCTCCTCCCAAAACGGTAAAGTCGGATGTGCCTACTACTGCAGTAGATCCACGCAAGGCTTTCGACTAGACTCTTCGTGCAGCGTCTATACCGCAGAAAAGTATGCGCTCTTGGAGGCACTTAAATATGCTGGATCGATTTCACTAAAGAAAGTAGTGATCTGCAGTGATTCAAAAAGCTCTCTTGAATCCATCTCCTCCTTCTCGTCTTGTGACCCACTGACAATGACAATCCAACAGCAAATCCACCATCTCTTGGTCCGCCACTATATTTTAGTCTTTTGCTGGGTCCCTGGACACGTGGTAATAAGAGGAAATGAAATAGCTGACCAGGCAGCAAAGTCTGCCTCGAAGAAAAGAGAATTGGACATCTTCACAGTCCCCACGGAAGACACTAAGCTGTTTATAAAATGCTCTATCCGCAGTGAATGGCAAACAGAGTGGCATAACTCAGATTATAAGCTCACGAGAATCAAGGATTCCATAAATCCTTGGTCTTCCTCATCTCGTGGTGCTCGGCGAGAGGAGATCATTTTAACACGCCTCCGGATCGGTCACTTCCATTTCTCCCACGGGTATCTCCTCCACGGGGACCCACCCCCATATGCGAATACTGAAAAATAGATCTTACCGTGGAGCATGTTCTCTTACACTGTCTTAAGAGAGAGCCGTCGAAGGCATGACCTCGCTAGCTCCCTTGCGGAGATTCTTAGTAATGACGAATCTTCTCTCTGCAAGCTTTTTGGCTTTTTGCGAGAGACTGGCTTGTACAGCCTTATCTGAGAGAAGATGATAATGCCAATTATTGGCTTTTAGCCCGAGATTTTAAAAAAAACTATCTGGCGATTTTCTGCCAAACCCTTATCCTAAGATACGTCCCTTCTCAGTTTTACTTTGCTTTCTATTAAAGATTTTAATTTTCTCTGTTAACTTGGAACTGCAATATTATGCACTGGTCTTAAAATAATTTGACACGGGCGCAAATGACCTTAGCCGTTGAAGCGCCCTTAAACTCAATCAATCAATCAATCAATATCCTGTAATAATACTGAACCTGTCGCAATGAGAAGGATCTTGGCAAGGGTGGACTGTCGAAGGGCTGGTAAGTGACAATAGTTCTCATCGTTTCAATGAGAGACAGTCGCGATCCGACCGGATACACTTCAGTATTGCCATGTCCGGTGCCAACAACAAGGAAGTGCCTCCTTGCATTGCAAGAAAACTCGTGCTAGCAGCTGAAAGAATCCTTTTAGCAACAAATGTTTTTTTAAACAAACGCCAAACCCTTGACTTCTTTGCTGTGACAGAAAGCTCGTTCTAGCGGCGGAGAGAATTTCGGACAACCAATGTTTTTTTATACGAACATCAACTCCGTGGCTTGTAATATAACTAAAGCTGTCACAGGGAAGGGTGAACGGTCGAAGAGCTAGAAAATGACAATATCTCTCATATTGTCAATGAGAGACTGACACGATCCGACTGGAAACATTTTAGTATTGCCTCGTCCGGTGCCAACAACGAGAGAGGAAGGGCATCCTTTCAGTGCGAGAAAGCCCGTACTAGCGGCAGAGAAAATGCTTGGGTAACAAATGTTTTGTATACAAAGTCAAACCTCTTGACTTTCTATGAGAGGCGAAGGGACACCCTCTTCTTACAGCGCGAAAGGTTTATGATCTCTAGGGATAGCGTCACATTACTGGCCACAGCTAGCACGCGAGTGGGGGCGTCGTTGGGCGGTCCGAGGAAGGCTACGCAGAGTCAGGCTATGTAGACAACTCGACCTGGGTAGCCGTAGTGACTTTTGGCTCGAAGGGTCATGGGTTCGAATTTGCCTCGGTTTGTTTTGTGGCATGGTGGGAACTCTCCCAAGCCCCATATATCACCTTTCAGCCCGTTTCCTTATGTTCATACCCGGCCTGTGTGGCATAGGAATGCAGGGCATTTCAGTTCAAATACACGTTACTTGTGGACTCTGGGTTCGAATCCCACCGTCGAACCGTAAGACACGGATGTTATTTCGTGGCATTCCCAGCGAACAATATATCACCCTTAAACCCAAAATGTTGTCATTTCCTTTCCCTTCCACGGTGGAGGTGTGCGAATGTAGAGAAGGGTAGATGCGCGATGTCTGAGACTACGGGACGCAGCGTCATCTAGGTGTGCCCTGGCTTCCTTCCTCTAAACCAGAATGAGCACGATGGGGTGACGAGCTTCGCTTGTCGGAATAGTAGAGGTGAAGGTGGTAATACACCCCCCCCACTTTTATTTTGATTTTAAAGAATAAATTAAACGGCTTTTTTTAAAAAAAATATGATACCTTAAACTTCATTTTTGTATACTATATACGGAATACTAACTTTCTCAGCTGTTCAGGAAGTGCGTAAAAATTAATAATTCAAAAGAAGTAATACGAGGAACGTTCAATAAGTTATCTACCTCTAAATCTTGCGTTATTGTTGGAGAGCTGAGGATGCACAAGCAAGTTGGGACATGTCTTGGTATGCTTCTGCCTCAGTTACAAATCAGTCTGCTGGAAGGTCTTGATGCGAAAAGATGCCAAGTGCAGTGCCGTGCGGGTCAACAGAGAAAATGAGAGATTTCAAACATCGTTCCGTTATAAAATTCCTCACAACGGATGGGAAGCAGCCAAAGTAAAGTCCACGGAGGATGAATGTTGTATATGGTGTTGATTTTCCTTTATACTATAAAGTAAAATTTCGAGCCAATCAATTTAATTGGGGGAGAGAATCGATTGAAAATGTTCCACATTCAGAGCGACCTTTGGAAGCATCTTCAAAATAAATGTGCCAAAAAGTAAAGACCATGATTTTTGAAGATCGTCGTGTTAAGGTCAGTATTGTAGCTCATGAACTTAGCATTTCAGCTGGCACGGTTCGTAGTATCAACCGTACAGAATTGATGTCAAAGGTCAGTTACTAGTAAGTGCCAAGAATGTTGGCTCTCAAACAGAAAGCATTTCGTCAGCAATGTTGCAAAGAGAATTGAACTTGCGCAGAGAAAAACCAGATAATTTTTATTCACAAATTACAACGGGGGATGAAATGTGGGTTCACCATCGTGATCCTGAAATCAAGCAAGAGTCCATTCAATGGAAGCACAAGGGATCTCCAACTCCCAAACAAATTCGTGTGCAGAACGCAACCGGAAAGATCATGGCCGCTGTTTTGGGGTCATAGAAGATGTTCTGCTTGTAGAATTCATGCCACACAAGACAACCATCTCTGGAAACACCTGTTCTTCGATTCTGAGGGCATTGTGTGAGTCTGGCAATCAGAAGCGCCATGCGAAGTTGTCTGCTGCTGTGTTGTTGCTTAACGACAATGCACCTGCTCTCAAGTCACGCAAATCAGATGCTGCTGTGAAGGACAGTGACTTAGTACAACTTAATCATCCACTACATGGTCCATATCTGGCTCCCAGTGACTACTTTCTCTTTTGAAACGTGAAAAATATTCTGCTTGGGCGACGATTTCCTGACGAAGAAGCAATTAAGGAAGTTGTAATGGGGTATCTGGACAGTCATGGTGTTTTCTTCTATTCCGAGGGTATTCGATCACTGGAGACTAAATGAACCAAGTGTGTTAAAGTCAAGGAGACTACATTGAAAAGTAATGAGATGAGTTTCATTATCAAATTTCATATTCATGCTCAGGTAGATAACTTATTGAACACCCTCCGTATTGGGGAAAAGTTATGTGTTGGTATGCCCCCTTAATATATTAATGGATACATGAGTTTAAAGAAATTAATTATATAATTACATATGCAAATGCTATT
Source organism: Teleogryllus occipitalis (assembly GCA_011170035.1). NCBI lineage: Eukaryota > Metazoa > Arthropoda > Insecta > Orthoptera > Gryllidae > Teleogryllus > Teleogryllus occipitalis. The sequence continues at coordinate 77,781 of BLKR01015174.1, read as the reverse complement.
TTATTACAAAAACCTGGAAAATAAAAAAAGTCATTTACAAAAATCACAAATATAAATGTCCTTTTCGGCCCTAGCACAGTCATTGTTCGCCCACATTTCACACATAATACTCTGGACCCACAGTTCTCCACTGTGGTCTGCTGAAAATAGTCTACCACAAAACGAACTAGGCGTTTGGACATCTTCGAGACTTTCAATTTCATTTCTACGGTTCTTTTCATTTTTACGGTTTTTTGTATCTTCAGGCATGTGATTCCTTCTCCAGTCGCCATGAGAGCGGCTTTCACAAAGTTGGTACGCTACCCTGCAAACATCTTTCCTTGATTAGCGTAGAATTTACTTTCCTTGATTAACAAATACTCGACTTACTCTTTTCTCTAGCTCATCAATACAGGTTGTCTTCTTAATTTAGTTAAAGCTGCTTCTTCCGAGGGAGTGTCAACACGAACGAGCCTTTGAAGAGATCTTGGAACGAGAAACAATTTGAAAGCCTTTATAAAACCCATTTCTTTGCTCCTATGCTTCGGTTTTTATAACATGGTGCGTGAAAGCCTTGTCTCTATGATGGAATATGGCACGGCTTTTCGCGTCTTTCTCGATCGTGCCGCTAGAGGTCGCTTGATCTGCAGCACTGCTTGATACGGTCGCCATCATGCGACATATAGCAGTCGTGTCATATTCCATCCCGAAGACAGGACCTCACGCGCCGTGTTAAAAAACCTGAAGGAGAACTACCTCAATCTCCTTAACAATGTCTTCAGTATTCCAGTTTTTCTGTTAGTTTTCGGTTTTGGGTCTAGAATCTTTCGTCGCATCTAAAACAATAGTAGTACGAACACAAGTTGTAGTATATGTAAAACAAGCCCCTTAAAGTTTGGAGCTCATATTACAACCATCGCCATATTAAAATTTTGCAAATCAAAACCGGCCTATGTTACGTTCAAAATTATAAATTAAGGTCATAAAAACAATGTTAAAAACACATTGTAACGAATATTGCGTCATCTGCCGGCACCACCACGAACTACCTGTATGCGCGGATTGCGTCATCGGCCGGCAGCCCTCCAACTAGCTAGTCCCTGAGGGTTCTGGGCGTATCACAAAGTCCGGAAAGTTCGACGGCGCCCGCCGAGTATAAATAGGTGGCGGCCGGCGACCGCGAGTCAGTCTTAAGTCTGAAGCGGAAGCTGAGCTGTGAAGTGTGTGCATCGCGGTGAATAGCAGAGCAGTGATTGTGCTCAGTGACGTGAACCGCGGTCAGTGCATCGAACTGTGGTCAGTGCAGTGGACTGTGGCCAGTGCATCGAACTGTGGTCAGTGCTTAGGACTGTGTGACAGTGTAAGAGAAGTGAACAGTATAAATAAATAATCAAGAGAAGTGTAGTGTAAATAAATAATCAAAAGAAGTGTGACGTAAAGAATAATAAAGTGTTTACAGTGATTGAGTTAAACAAAATAAACGTTTTTGTAAAAATAATATGAGAGTTTTCATTCACCACCTAGAGTCGTAACAATATTGTATTTCATTCGTTAGGAATTAGAATCGGTCTAAGCGAATTCAAACTGTATTTAAAAGCCATAGACGTACCTTTTAAAGTTTTTGGAATCGAGAAAACACCAACACCTCTTACACATCATCTGTCATTTACAACTGAACTACAGAGCTATGATGGCAAAAGGAGTTACTATTGCTCTTCCGGTCAAAAAAACCTTGAGCATGCCCGAAAGTGGCCTCTCCCTCCAAAGCTTCTAATATTTCCCCGCCTGCCTGCGCTATTTGTCATAACATAGCTCTCTCCCTCTCGTGGGTCGCGCGGTAATTAAACACTGCGTGTTTGGTGATAACAAACTGATTAGTGAGAACTTCTCATTGAGAAGGATCAGACGAAAGGCAGCTTACGTGTTTCTATAATAGAGGTTGTCCAAACGATCAACATAAAAAAGTTCTCCAGTCCAGTTTTACTCTGGCTAGTGAGCAGTGACAGTACGTTTTATACAGTTTCTGCTGTTATTGCCAAATTTTGTTCGTAAATGTGCTTTCTATAATGGCAACATCATCGACAGGTGCGTCGGGTAGGTCGCTTAGAGGACAAGGTTGCCCCATGCCTGTGTTGTGGTAATGGACAAAGTACCACTGTATCGAAATTCACAGAAAAACCGAACTCTTCTTTTTTGAAGAAAGTTAAGCAGAGTGGCTAAATAATCATGGAGTGGCTTTTGATCCATCACTCACGAAAGCCCAATTGTTACAAATAATGAAAAGCGCACACAATATAAAACGATACGTCGTTGATCAAACAATTATTGAACATGGTCACATTCCTCTCCGTCTTCCACAGTCCCATACAGATCTAAAAGATCTTGATGGAGATACATTAAATAGGCCTTGTTTGGGGATTTCTAAAAGGGCGCGTGGCAGCGAAAACAATCGGCGCATCCTTAAAAGAAAAGATAGGTTTTGCAGAGAAGCGCTTGCACAGAGCTGAACAATGGAAGACATGCTGCGAGTGTGTGTAGGAAATAGAGGCTAGGGGTTGATCCAACCGATTATTTTGGAGGGAGTCATCATAGATTTTTGTTAAATAATAAACAGTTTTTATTATATTGTATACATAATTTTTGTAGTGTATATATGATGCTATACAATATTATTTTTTAAATAATTACATAATTCTAACTAAATTTTTAAATCAATTTTGCGATATAAAAGAAGGTAACAAACGAAATCTCCAGGCCTTGTGGGGGAGGGGTGGATACTAAGCTGGACCAACCCATCTATAAATTCGTAATTTCTTTGGACACTCCTGGGAGTGCGAGTTCCTCTTCTGACGATGAGGGCAGTGATGACGAGTGACTGTCAGTGCGATCGCTGAGTCTCGCAGTCACCTCTCCTCGTCTCCTCCGCGCTTTCTTATGGCCGAGAGAGGAAATCTCAGCTGCCGCAGGGTGGGGGAAGCCTCCAACACTTAACCAAAGTTACGTCCGCCATAATGGTTTTTTTGCGAGCGGTACAGCTATAAACTAGTATTTAAAACCGTTCCCGTTAGAGTGTGTGCGATGTATGGAAAGATACTAAGGGGGCTCATTATATACATGGCTCATATTACCACCTTTACCTCTATGAATAATAAGCGATGCGGGCTCGCGATGGACGGGGTCTGGTAGGTGCCACAGTGGTTGTCCCTGGGATAAATAGGAAGAGACTCAGCCGAGGAGAGGGTCTGTGAAATTCGGGAGGTCTATAAGGTTTAAAGGAACAGGAAAAGAGGAAAACATCTGCATAAAACTTATTCCAACATTGAGACCTGGTGGAATTTTTCTTTCTAAATTTCTTGTTAGTCACACTAAACGCGATTAGATTTTTGAATGTTTTGTGTTACTTGATTGCTGGTTGTCAGGGCCGCATTAATGCATTAAGGGGCATAGCTAAACTATGCGCTCCCGTAATAATATTAAAAACTTCGTAAGGCGAGAAACTAAAAATTGAAGTAATCAATAAACTTAAAAAAACTATAACCTTTGCAAGTTTAAAAAAATAATTCTCAAATATTTTTAATAGTTATGAACGATTATACAATTTTCTTTAAAAGAACTAATGTAGACTCCCTATTGGTCGGGGGCCCCTAGCACGTACTTAATTTACTTGTGTGTTAATCCAAACCCACTAACGCTTCATCATCCTCGTTAATTTATGTTTGTCACAAGATTCACGAACAATGTACAAACATTTTTCTGTCAGAGATTATCAAAAACATATGAAAATTGTGCTGTGTTCTTTGTGGGGTGGTTTTGGGTGTGACAAAAAATTAAACAATATTTCTTCATTAGAAATTATATTTGAAAGCACAAGACTGAGTAAACATTTTCAGCAATGCATAGCCAACATACTAGAGGAGATTGTGATGTGATGGTAACCAGAAATAGATAACTGTTTAAAAACAGAATGTCTGCCATGCGTCTCTATAAACAATTTTTACTTATATGCTGCTTTCGCCGTATAATGCTAATATATCTGCAAGCACCAATAACGTTGCAACTCAGTATACGTTTTTACATAATTTTCGATGGAATTTAGTAAAACAATATATTTCTCAATTTCAAAGAAAATTCAAACACTTTTTTCGAGAAATTGATACATTATCCTTAAAATATACTTAGGTTACAATACCTTAAACTGTTACTTAGGAACTGGAAGAAACAACATTTATTGAATTGTTAAATTTGACGATTTTGTGAGTCACTGAATTCCGTCTACTCTCACAATTGTTTGAAGTGTCACTTTGATCAACACCACCTAGATATACATGTCTAGATGGTGTTGCTTTGACGGAACCAGTAATCATGTCAGGAAGTGAAATGCAAGAGAACTATAATGTCTTCAGCTAAGTTCTTTTATTACCACAATCGTGGAATTTGTTTTCCATTAATATTGATTCATCTTCCAATATGACTTAACACTAAAAGAAAAGTTTCGTCCACGATGCGCAGAGACATTTTCCAATTTCATGGAATTTACACAGAATAACGTGGCAACAGGGCAACTTGGACAAGTGCAACGTTTGATAACGATGGTGTCATGGTGTCAGTTTCATATGGCGATCCACGAGGAATATCCCGTAGGAACATTGCAGTTATGGAGACTTGTTACTATAAACTAAGAATATACGGCACAAGATGAAGTGATGAATTTTGGTTAACCCACAAGCACAATGTGGGCTCAATTCAAGCTATTATCCACATCTTTCCGAACCCATTGAATCCCAACAATTTGCGCCTCTTTCTCTATTCTACTTTCCGTCTATTCTAGGATTTGGGCGGATGAATTATTTCTCCCAACGCTCTCAAAATGAGTAGTTAATATGGACATTAGACATACGGGAGTTCGGGACTCAGTGGTTTCCAGGGATATGTGGCCATACTATTTTATTTTCAGAACTGTTATACTTCAATTTTTTAATTTGGTGTCCCAAGGCCACGCACGAAAAACGAAGAGAAAACTCCAATGGGTAACTACAACATCACTACAGCTCCCACTTTTACGGCTACCTATTGGAGTCTGCCTTCCCTCTACCTTTTTCATGCGTGACCTTGAGGCGCCACGTTAAAAAAATCGAAGTATGGTATGTAATCTTGTCTTTGATTGTTTAAATATCTCACAGGGTTATCGGAGATAATGTATAAGCCTAAAGTGGTCCATTTCACGATAAAGTGTTCGTGAAAGGTCCTATTCAGGCCTTATCACGAAGGTGACTCCATACAAAATGTCTCAAGTCAAAATACCCTATATTGACAAATGACACCAATAGAAAACGTTCAGGAAGGTATTTAATTGTATTAGGTATATAGATTGTCCTAAAACATCAATACTTTTCCAAGGAACTTTACGAAATCAGTATGTGAATCAACTGTTTATTGATTCAAGATAATATTCAATTATTTTCCCGAACCGTATATATGAGTTCCATTTTTTAATGGGAATTGCTCTTGAGTGCCATATTAGGATAATTTGAATTTACATGGTTTTTTTGCCATCATTCTGTATAGCAGGATCGCCATGAAATTTCAAATTATAAGGGTTTCTCTTTATCGGACATGGTTTTCTTCTTTTACTGATATTGTTCAACTCGCAGGTATTCTGGGTTGGTTTGAGAGGTGACGTAACGGTTGTTTTAGATTGACCGATAGTGTTTCTCTTTAATTTTTTGTTGCTGGAGGAGTTTAATGAAGCGCCATATATTTACTTGGTGAGCGATGACTAATCTTCGGATTTGGAAGGAAACACTATGAATTACTTTACATTGGACTTTGATATTCAGAGCAATGCATATATGATAAACAGGGGACATTGTATTTGACTCGACTTTTATAAACATTGGTCATGTGAAACACAAGACAATTTGTTGCTAGACTATTGCTCTCTGGACCAATTCGAAAGGACAATGTTTTTGGACATTTTGGAATGGACCGTTTCTCCACAAGGACTTTTCCTATTAGAGAAAATCTTTGGGAAGCCTCATTAGATGATTCCATCACTGACGCAGCTTGGTTGAATTGTCTTAATACTTGTACTATCTACAACTGCGTGCCCGTAGTAGACGAAGCCGGTGGGAAGAAGCGTCTATACTTCTATAGCGGCGGTGGCCAGAGTGCGGCATGTCACGCATGCGCATCTTCAGCATTCTCGTCTGGCTCTTAGGAAATTCTGAGGCTAAAACGAAAATTATGTGTATGTAGTACACAGAAATTTATTTCCGTTTTTGAGATAACCTAATTGTGCGAGTCATTATATTCAACAATGAAGTTCATGAAATAGTGGTTCTAAACGATGTACATTTAAGTTTTTCAAACTTCCTTAACTGCCAGGATCCAAGCAGTTATGAGCCAAATTTTATATTTGAAACAGTTCGTGTTAAGCCTATAATATAAATGTTTTGTGGTCGTCTTTAAGTGAGTGAATGTTTCAGATTGTAAATATAATTTTCCTCTGCAGAATGCGTACTTCTATCATAAATAGCACTTAAACATGATTGGGTTTAACCTTACAAAATAGGGCGATCTGCTTTGTAGCGGTCAGACCATTTCCACTCCTGGGCCGGGGTTCTATTCCCTGTGGATCTGTGTGGATTCGCGGCAGGTCTTCTCGAGGTTCTCCCATTTCCTGTCGTTCCACCATTCCTTTATCATCATTCATATCATAACATCTCACAAAAACCATTCGTTCTCTCCATATACAGCTATGGCTTGGGTATTGGGATAATAATTTAGAATTAGTAGGAATTTAGAAAAAGTAATTGGTTCTTTGGCTCAATGTTTTGGTAGCTGGCTCAATGTTTTGTAGTAAGGAACAGGATGGACAGACACAATCCCCTAACAGTATTTCCCTCTAAACCTCGAAAGAGGTGGAAGGGTATACAGGTACTACTGCTACTACTTTACCCAAAAAAATCAGAATAAATACTGTGAAATACGGATTTGCGTAAGAGGTAAACTGGCGAGTATCACACAAATTTATGATCCTTTTACCTGACGATTGACTGTGAGTGGTTATGAATTTTTATGTACGATTGTAACGTGCAGAGGTTATGACATGGAGCGGCGTGACTATCGCATTTTCAGATCATTTCCACGTGCGCACTGATCCGCCAGATGTGCGAGCACATAGAGCGGCTTGTGGTTTGTGCGCGCCTGGCGCTGGTTCAAAGAGCCGTTCTCGGGGCTGGGCGGGGCGGGGGCGGGGCGGGGGCGGGGCGGAGCCTTCCAGAGCGACGCGCGTGGCGGTGTTGACTCGGGGCGCCCACTTGTCAGGCGCTGTTTACCCGCGCGCCTTGCGCGGCCTCCGCGTATTATTGACACTTGGCCTCGCGCCCGCCGCGCCCTCGCCCCGTCGCCCCGTCGCCCCGTCGCCCCGTCGCCCCGTCGCCCCGTCGCCCCGTCGCCCCGTCGCCCCTTCGCCCCGTCGCCCCGTCGCCCCGTCGCCCCGTCGCCCCGTCGCCCCGTCGCCCCGTCGCCCCGTCGCCCCGTCGCCCCGTCGCCCCGTCGCCCCGTCGCCCCGTCGCCCCGTCGCCCCGTCGCCCCGTCGCCCCGTCGCCCCGTCGCCCCGTCGCCCCGTCGCCCCGTCGCCCCGTCGCCCCGTCGCCCCGTCGCCCCGTCGCCGCGTCGCCCCGTCGCCCCGTCGCCCCGTCGCCCCGTCGCCCCGTCGCCCCGTCGCCCCGTCGCCCCGTCGCCCCGTCGCCCCGTCGCCCCGTCGCCCCGTCGCCCCGTCGCCCCGTCGCCCCGTCGCCCCGTCGCCCCGTCGCCCCGTCGCCCCGTCGCCCCGTCGCCCCAGTCCAGTCGCCACTTCGTCTCTTCACCACGTCGTCCCGTCGCCTGCTTTGCTCCGTCCCCCTTTGCCACGTCCTCCCCTCGCCCCCCTGCCCCCGTTGCCTCCGTCCCCACTCGCCCCGTTCCCCTTTCCTCATGTTCTTCTGTCGCCCCCTTCTCCGCCATCGCTCCGTCGCCCCCGTCAGCCCCGTCGCCTTCCTCCCCGATTATCCCCTCTCGCTCTTGCGACGCCCCACCAGACCACGGCATGGCGCGCAAGGACAGCCGCACACTGGAACTGCCACACAAAAGCCATTTCGGCAACACTTTGTTACTGCATTATGTTACTTTCTCGCATATTGCTTTAGAAAGTCGCACTATAGGTTGATGATACCGAAAAAGTGGTTTTAAAAACAAGTGTTTCTCATAAACAGCCCAAAATATTTTCTTACATTTTTTTGAATGGATGGTCCTTAATAACTGACTTAAACTGAATAACTAAATAACATGACATAAACTTGATTATGATTTAAACTTTTAATTATTTTTTAAAACTACACAAATGTATGTTTAAGTTGTATTACAAGATAACGGAACAGTTCCTAATATAGCGAGTCACCTGCTGTTGTAGCATCACTCGTTCAATTGTGAAATTTAAGGGTGAGGTTATGATAAGCAACAATTTTGAGTTTTTCAAGTTGACTGTACCACGATTTTCTCTCAGCAATTCTATTCTCATTCAATATTACAGATTTCCACTTTCTCAATATATGACAGTATAACTGATTAACAAGGTAGTATAACACCTGGTCTATTCGTCAAGTATTAAAAGAACTGTATCTAATATCCACACGTCTGTCGCTTCTGATCATCTTTCACTGAGCCCTCCAATATTAAATTTACGTTTTCTTTCATTGAGTAAATTTGTTTCAAGAGGAGTGCGGTACGAGTAGCAACTATGTTGTATTTTGACAGTTAACAAATGATTCAATACAAATTTGAGAGGTGGGCGTTGACCTAATGTAACATGTTGGAGAGGGAGGAGGCGTGAGCTAGTGACGACCGCGCCCGCCACCCGCCAACCAAGTGGAGAAATGCGAACCGTTCGCTGCATTGGCGCGACGTGGATGCTAACAGACGGCGCGGCGCCTATCTTGAATTTCGCGAATGACGAAGGTGGCCTCAGGCCGCCTGCAAACAAACGCGTGTTATTTGTGTACCACGGCATATGAGACATGTGTCGGCAATAGAGTTAGGCTTGCGACGTACGAGACAGTCGACCGGGTCGATCGGTTCATACGCAGCGCGCTAGTCTCCACTTATATATACACTTGTTTGTATACGTATTTAAAACATATATAAAGAGAGTATATTGATGTTTGTCCTACAAGTTTTGTTTAGTGTTTTCTTTTGCTTTTGACACCTTGACATGCTACCAACTGCGTCACCAAATGTCGAACTGTACCAATTGCCCTTGGCGCCGCAACCCCACTCAGGCTTTGCTCGGGAAGCCTTGCAGGTGGAAACCACGAATCGCCAGTTGAGGCCCATTATAATCACCCGCACATTTTTAATGAAACGTCTAAAAGAAACAGTGGTTCTCACTGAACGAATGCCGCATTTTGAACTAGTTGATCCGGCCGGCGCGTCATATGCAGCCGTTGCCCCAGCAGCCGCACCAAGGCACGTTCTCCTCCCGCAGCTTGTGCTCCGGGGCGGCCGGCCCCGCGCCCAACTTGGCCTTGGTGATGTTGAGGCGACCGTCGACGCTGCTGGCCATGCTGCCGATGCTGTTGGCCCTCTCCCACGCGACGGACGTGGAGCGCGGGAAGGAGCTGTCGAGGGAGGTGGCGACGCTGGGCCGCGGGGTCGGCGCCACGCCCATCCCCATCCCCACACCCGCCGTCCCCGCAGCCGGCCCCGCCCCTGGCCCCGCTCCGGCTGCTGGCCCCGCCGCGTGCCCCGCCGCCACCCCCAGCGCCCCCGCCACCCCGTCCCCGTTCTCTCGGAGGCGGATGTTCTTCTTTGCGCAGAAGCCCATTTTGCGCTGGCTGTTGGAGCACATGGACACCTGCTTCACGCAGTGCTCCTTGGAGAGGGAGTCCTGCCAGCAGGACGAGGACAGGCTGTGGTCCACGAACAGCGACCGTCCTTGCTGCGTGTCGCCCACGATCACGCTCATTTTGTGCAGAGATTGGAAGTGCGAGCCGTAGCCGGAGCACTTCCGATTTGTTTTTGAAACGGCCTTAATACACCGGTACATCCCGTCCGGCGCGACCTCAGGCTCGCGTTGATCCTGAGACGTGCTTCTGCGCCTAGAAAACAGAATGGCGTCCTTCATTTCTTCACACTCCTTCTGAAGGAAAGAGTTTACGGGACCCGGTCTGTAAATGTTCCCCGACGACGATGGCAGATTTACACTAAACACTGTTGGAACTTGAGAGCCATCCTTTTTCAGCCCTCTTTCGCCGTCCGTAGCAGGTTGTTCAACACTGGTGTCTGATATGCACGAATCTTTTTTTGATGCGTCGTCATTACTAGGAACGTCTAAATTCCTCTTCAAAGAAATGTCACTATTTTGAAAATTTAATTTTAATGGTGAAACATCAGGGTGTGCGGTAGGTTGTTGAATTTCGGGAACACTTTCTTCCTTACTCCAATTCCGCGCACCGTCGTCTTGCTTCGTTTGTATCTCACTGTCTGCTCTTTCATTTGGATGTGTGCATCGCCCTGTAGGAACAGATTCGTGGAAATTAGGAACATAATTTTGGAAATGAGTCCGCTGATTTACAGGAGGGAAACTTCCTCGTTTTTGAAAGAGTCTATTGTCTTCATGAGCACTTATGTTCTGCAAACTCTTAGATAGCCATCTTAGTTGTGCGTCTGCGAGCTCAGAGGTGCTTGGGGAGAGCGGCTTGCGTCCTCGTGGAAGGAGCCCCAAGGACGCGCCCGAGGGACTCCTCTGTAAGGGATCTGGAAAAGGTAAATGTTTAAACACACCTTCGGATATGAGGACAATGTAGTAAATGAAAAGGTAACAAGAGCAATTCATTTGTAAGTATTTCCTTGTAACTCACTCTGAAGTACAACAGTACACTTGGTTAGTGATTTTGCAGTGTTTTTTCTGTTTAGGAAGCTGTTTCCCGATTTGCGTTACCCGTGTTTTGACATGGTTTGTTTGCTTCCTTAGAGCATTGTGCCTTCATTACAAATGGAGTATAATACACCTTAGTGCATTTGTAAAGTAGATTGTTATCAAAGTTTCTTGAAGCGACAGCTGGTGGAATATGAATTTTTGAAGTATTGTATGCAAAATTTCATCGGGAGTAAACGTATGGGCATCGAACGGGGCGTAATACATGTAAACCAAAATGACGTGAAAAAGTAGTAAGTATTTATGAGATCTTTTATGGGTATTTATTAAAAAATAATAAATAAATATTTCTTAAATGATAAGTAATAAGCAGTTTCTTTGTACCTGAAGCAATTTTTGCCTTGTTAATTTGAATGGTGGCTGTCAGCTGGATATGCAAAAATTTTTATATGCTTTGCTATTTGAGTTCCAAAAAGCATTAAATCCACACATATCTTTGTGAACTGAACTTCTTAAATCCTTATTCTTGCAGAGTTATTGCAAATACATTATAATTCAAAATTCGGTATATCCAGGAATACAATTTTAACTTAAAGTGTGAGTGCCTCTGCATAAATTTTAGGGCATGTATGGATGTCGAAGATGATAACTTTTCCCCCCAATCAACATGTGATGGGAAATATCATGCATTGGAGATATACCTGGTACATTTGCCCTGATTGGTAGACAACTCATCTTGCACTGGTGTTTGGCAGGTTTACTTTCTACCGCAAAGAGATTTTGTTTACCTGTTACACACCAGCATTACGACAGTGTTCTGGCCAACAATCTGTCAGAAGCAGTTTAGTATGCAGAAGATGAGCCAATACACGCTACAAGTACTAAAAATAATGACGAATCCACTAAGGGCTTATTTGTGACACCAAATTATAAAGAGAACTATGTATAAGTGACCTTGAGAAAGTTCAGAGTTTAAATGCAAGCTGAAGAAGCATCGTTATAGCTTGCTTGAAGAAGCATCGTGTATCTTCGTTTGAAACCGATGAACAATATTAATTAGTTCACATTATGTAAAAATGGGGGAAATAATTCAAGCTACATGTCAAATGTAACTTGAAAATGTATGATTTGTTTACTAGAATTCATTGTTTAATCCTGTTATCACACCTACATTTGCGAAAAGACTTCAGCAATAATAATTTTCATTACCTTTATGTTCCAGGTAGTCTATTGATTCAGATGGTCTTTCATCACAACTCTCCTGGACTTCGAGACTTTTAACTGAAAAATAGAAAAGAAATTGATAGTAAATTAAGAAAATCTGAAATGACGCTCGTTATGAAATTAGTTCTTATAATGAATAATTAGAGTCATTTCCCCGTTGGCTTCTAAACAGCTTCGTAGAAGCTAAGAAGTACAGTGATACTGTATTAGTAGCTAACCAGTTAGATGTTTCCTTCACGTCACTTAATGAAAATAAAACCGAAGTTCCAAGGTACAGGGTTATTACAAATTATTCATCTATTTAAAAATTTATATTTCAGAAAATATTACAAAGGACATAATGAGTGATACATCAATATAACAGCAAACTCCCCATGTTTTCGTCATTTTATGCTTGCTTCATTGTGATTCACCTGATATCAGCACCACGCCAGTCCAAAATGGCGAATATCTAGCAGGAAACGTTTTGCATCTTGGAATATGAACTTCAAGAAGAAATTGCGTTTTGCATTTTGGAATATGAAATTTGTGATTTTTGCCTCAACTTAAATGCAATTCCTAAAATTTCATACTCTAGTACGATGGTGCTCCTCCACAGTGACATATTAATGTGCGTCCTTTCCTTAATGAGGAACTTCCACGCGGGTGGATCGGGCGATGCGCTGATGGTGATTTTCTCCAAAATTTAGATTCCCCAAGGCCTTCTGAGTTTTTGTATTGGGAGTACTTTACTTGAAGCCTCAACATTTTCAAGATTTTTCAAAAATGGCTCTAAATATTTTGATTAAACTTTGCACTCGGTGATTGTCGTTGTCATTCCTGATTTTTCAAAAAATTGCAAAAGTTCAAAATATATTCGGCGAATATTTACTAAAATTGTTATTAAAATATTGAGTTTTTAGTTTTCAAAATTTTTTGCTCGAAAATAGATCTGTGAATATAGTCATGTACATTTTTTGAAAATATATAATGCATGTACAGAATATATAGAATGCATGTACCAAAGATTGATACAAAATAATCACAATTATATTTAAGAACATTGTGTTTATTTTAAAATGAAAAAAAAACAACAACAAAAAACGTAGCCACTTATATCCCACATTAAATTGGCTATTAAATCTGAAAGCGTTAAAGTATTTGTCTATAATCCCACTGAAATCCAATTCTAAGTTTAAAATATTAGAACAATCATTTGGAATAATAATTAATTTTTACTCGTAAGTATCAAAGGACGGTAAAAATCTTACGCTGGTTTCGTTTTCGATTAAATCGATATTTTCGAAAAATGAAAACACTAATCCAAAAGGACAGTATTGAAACAGATTTTCTCTTAAATAAGATCTGTTTTAAAAAACTGATCTTTGAAAAAGGGTAAGTACTATGAAAGTAAGTACCACTAGTGTCCCTATGAAATCTGTTCTTCAAAATTATATTTTTAAATAATGTCACTTTTTTTTAAAATTTTAAATGAGTGCTCGTTTTCAGCTTTCTTTTTAAAGCGCCGGGAAGACTGTTATTCGGGCTGGGCTATTTGGTATAGCGAGCCGTAAGTATTTGAGTTCGAATCCTTGCGTGGACAAACATTCTGCGGGTTGGAAATAATAGATTAATAGAAACGGTTAGAAATAACTGAAGAAGTACGTGCTGTTGTAGCACCACTAATTTCAAATCGAAAAAAATATGATATGCAAATTGAAATAAAAGGCGACAAGAAAAGGATTGCCACTAAATTTTGAAATCTTCCCAAAAACTATGTTAAAATTTCTTATAACAAAGGTCATGCAGAAAGGTGAGTAAAAATAATTTTTCTTTCCAAAATTTTTAGTTTCCACGCTCTTCTCGTCATAACGAATAAATCGAAAGCCTACCTGGCGTGTCGTCCATATGTGTCACACTGTAAGTCTCGGTGCCCTCAGGACAAAAATTACTTTCATTTTTTTTAAGTTCTGAAATTTCTGGTGAAGTCTCTGGTCCATTTCGTTGAGCGACGTACGTTGCTGCTTCTCCCGACGAATATTCTGAGGTGCTCGGTTTCTGAAATTGCAAAGATGATTAAACCAATAGAAGATAAAGCATGTGCTTAGGGATCCCCGCGGAGAGAGGACTCCTATATTTTTAAAAAACATTCTATTTTAAATTTTAATTGTAGTTAAAATTGAAGAACAGCGTTTGACTTTGAAACCAAGATATCAGCTAATATTTTGATTTCGAGACAGTGACAAATTTTCAAAAAAAATTCACATCTCGGCATATAAACCCATGAGTATTTTTTATTATGCTGAATATAAAATTATTTGCAAGATAAAATAACATTACAGAAAGTACGAAAGAATTTTTGTACATGCGCTCTTTTACTCACAGACACGTATTAACCGTCCGTTGAACCAACTCTGCAGAGAAACAGAAATGATCCGAAGCCGTGCGCCGTTCAGAGATTTTTTTACAGCACCGATTCCAAATCTATTTCGAATCGCCTGTCTCCGGTGGTGCACTGGCCGGTCAGCTCACTGGCGAGTGTTTGGGCAAGGTGTGGCTGGCATTGCGCGATCGAGATGTAACATCGTCGTCCAATTTATCCCAGTATCCCCAGGCGAAATTTGTTCCTGGGAAGTTCCAGCATTTTTCTGATTTGTTTTAATGTTATGAGATTTTGTCTTATAATGCGGGAATGGGGGGGGGGGGCAATTTGTCTCTCGGCGAGACGCCCAAGGCCGGCGGTCGGTGCTGCGCATTCTGCCGCCTGTACTTCGCGGTCGGCGCGCCGGCGTGGCGTTCCAGAAGCCGTCGGCCCGATAACCCGGTAGCCCGGGAGCGTTCAAACTCTGCAGGCGTGATCGAATTTTCTCTGGGGCAGAGAATATTTCTAAACGACATTCTTCGTTCTCTGTATTTCTGCTAGCCATGGATTTTTTAGAAGTTACGATCAAATAAAACTGAGGAACAAATGAGAACCTGTTTCTTGCCGCTTAGTGAAAAGAGGTAACTTTTCTTAATTCGTCGGCGATGAATTCAAATATGAAGTCAGAAATTCCGAATCACGTACCATTTTTGTGCAAGTATCATTCAAATAAATTAAAATAATTGTGAACTTTAAAAACTAATAAAAAGAAAAGTCATGCTTAACTGAGAAACAGTGAACATTTAGTTTCAAATTTGCTAAAGGCGACGAATTGAAATGTTATTTTCTTTTCGATTCTAGTAATTTCATAGTGCAAATATAATCGTGCTCCCAATATTGGTGAAATTTCATTGATGATATTCATTGTAAGAAAGATTTATTTACAATTAACCTTTAATACTTTACTCACAAAGTAGAGGGACAGGGAGAGGTGACTCAGTGCATCAACTGAAGTCACTGCAGTGCTTCTGACCGGGAGGTCCTAGGTTCGAGTCCCGACGACGGCGGCCGACACTAGCTTGTCAGCTAGGTCGAATTCAGCCGTTGTCTGGAGAATTATAGCAGCCGGCTCCTTTGATCGGTAGTTTTCCGTGTTTTCTCCGATCAACATCAGACGAATGCTGGAGCAGTACCATAACAAACGGGCCACCGACCTCACGATCTTTCCTTCCTCTTCTTTGTCCAATCCTCACCGCTTACACACACACACACACACACACAAAAACACACACACACACACTAACATGCACTTCACTACCATGCAAGCCGGGAGACCGGTCGGGAGCTAAGAGGGTGTCCCGCTGCTGGGAGATACCTGGTTGGGGTAAACTCCGCTAGTCGACGGTAGGTTGGTGCCGGATCTCGCCATCCGGCGGGGAAAGATCACCTCCCCCTCTCACGTCAAAAACATACTCCACACTTACGGGACTAATGACCCTAGCTGTTGACGCGCCCGGAATCACTAACAATCAATCATTAATCAACAAAGCAGAGGGTAGATTTTATTAATTATTGTGCATTACACTAATGCCTTAAAGTATGAATATTATCATGTTATATCATACGTTACTGCTCCCTAATGAAATGTCTGTCTAATGTTAATCTAAAAGATAGAGCGTCGGTTGGATAGCCGAGTTCGCTAAGTTTGAATGACCGTAGCTGCCTCGTGCCCTGATGTATCACGGGTTCGAGTCCCGCCCGAGGTATAGTTGTTTGTGTAAGAGATATGGAGTATGCGAGTCCCGCTGCCGTTATAGTTACCCCAAAGCTACAAAACCATTCTTAATTATAGTGGTCACTGAATTATCTTAATAGTTGAAAAGCGCCCTTAAATTGGTAAAAAATAGGGAATTTTCTGTTTGCCAACAGGTACGTTCTAGAATGTAACACAAAAACTCAGTCCTTTTTCAATTTCCCTAATTTCTGAAAGCAAGACTTCCTTTTACATCAAGATTGCTGAAAACGAGATATTATTCGTTAGCTTTTACTAAAATGTCCTGTTGGATATTTTTAATCCATCGATTAATATTAATCATCAATTAATCGATTAATAAGATGCAAGATAGTAGTACATAAATGCACCAGATTACTTTCTCATATTATTGCCTGAAATTAACACAATGTTTTAATGGTCTGATATTGTTTATTTCTGTTTTTGTGAAGTCAGTCATAATATGACTTCAATGGAACACATTACAATGAATAAGAGTAGTCCCTTAATCTTTAAGACAAAAGTTTACAGTTTGGCACACATGCAACTAAGTTGTAAGATGCCATACTTACTTCTGAGTGATTCCGTGAGCGCAATGTGCAATCAGAATTTGAATTCCAGAATTCCCTATTTTGGGTACGTTGCAAGTACTGTAGACTGCCAATGGAGCTTTGTTGACCTAAGAAGGAAAAAATAATTTTCTTAATTTTAAAAAAATTATTAGACATTTTCAATGTCATGCAAGTTGGGTACCTGTATTTTCTTGGACGTCACTGAGGAGTTCGTCCAAATTTCCACCTTCAGGAAATAATGATTTTCCTCGACCAGCAAAAGAATCTTCATCGCTGGAGACTGAAGGATTAGTTTGTGAATGAAAGCCATTTGTTTGAATAGCACCTCCTTGTTTAGACAAGCGTAAACTTTCTTTATTTCGATATGATACTTGAATGAAATTTGAATTATGAGATACTGAGGTTAAATTCTTCGTATTTTCTATCGAAGGATTTTCAAATGTGAGATCATTGTCCAATTTTTCTTTGCGAGTTTGTGAGTCAGTCAATAAGTATTGTCTATTTTTTACACGATCGAACTCTGAAAAAACCTCGTTTGGTGGATGCGTTCTGTGGAGAGCATGATATGAATTTGTTGTTGCATTCATTGTATACAAGGAATGACTCCAAACATTGTTATGATGGACTTCTAACATTGTTGGAATCTCGTAAGAAGGGGGACACGACTTTTCCTTTCTGCGAGATTCTAAATCACTTGTGGCATTTCCTAATTCCGCATCATTTGAAGCATTTCCATATTCTACTTCTGGAAAAATACTTTCTAAATTGTTTTTGATACGTCCTTCTTTTGAGAGTTCAGTTTTGCCACGCCCACTTACATCCTCTTCATCTGCATTAGAATCGATTTCTTCATCAACCATACTAAGGCTGTCGAATTCCACTTTTGAACAACTTTTACTTCTTTGAAATTTAATGCAGGTAATATTTTGCAAATTTTGTTCATTCTCGACCATATTTCTTCTGCTTCCCAGGTCTTCTGTGTCGTCATATTCCTTCCTTCCAAATTCCTGAAAAAAATGAATGTCGTATACGGTTAGTTTGTAACATTTAACTTATAAATTCAATGAAACTTAATAGTTATTTCTCTTGTTTCAAGCAATGAGAAAAGCTTCTTGTCTTACAATCGCAAAAATAATAAAAGGTTTGAGATCAGGTTCGTCGTATTGCTGGACACATTCTCTGTGACATTACTCGTCCATTTCTTTCGGTTTGTTATTTATTGTGACGACCAATGTGACTTTTATAAAATGTATCTAATGCCCGGAATCTGGATTTCTATCAATTTCTCACTCTCCGACACGGGCGATGTTGGAGATTTTCAAATTTGGCATCACATGGGCGCCCAATGGTACCAGTTGTTTTGTGACCCGCTCATTCCCATTGACCCAACAACAGTCTCAGTCGTATTTATCTATTATTTGGGTCTTTCCCCAGGTATGGAGGATACAATTAAAATGGGAACTGTCGGAGGGTTTTATTTTGCTGTATAATCAGGCAGGCTCATTACATAGGCATCAATCGTAATCTTTCACACTGAGGCTTTTCCGCCCTTACGAAAATCTATCACCCTCAACCAGATTTGCACCCGCAAACTTGGATTTAAGAGGCGTGGCAGTGCTCTAAGCGCCAACCTCCAAGAGCTGACCTTTCCTCTCATGTAAAGTTGCGCATCCTAGCGCCAGAGAGACAAATAATTTTCCCACTGAGCTCTCTAAAAAGGTGCGCATACGCATCAATCAACGCCATTACTCTTTCTTTCTTCCCCTACGAACACCCCACCCACTTCTGACTTTTCAGCAATGGCCGTACAGTTTTCCAACGAGAAAATTGTAGACATGATCAGAATGTTGAACAAAAGACAACACTTACCAAACGGAACATTATAATAGGAGTACAGAAAGACCTCAATTGGGGTTCAGACATGTTATCACGGATTTTGAAATTAACCCAAGTGAAACCACAATCACAATTTGGAAAGATAAGTAATATTAAAATGTATCGTTTAATTAAGTTGTATTTGTGTCTCCTAAACAATCAGAGACACTTCTAAGTACGACTTAATACTTTTTACATTCTCGCCTACAACGTACTTATGTAGTAAAGAGAGGATCTTTAACACTGAAATATTGGTGTGCAGCAAAACGTCTGTCCGCTGTCTATGATAATTACTAGCTCCTAAACCATTCAGATGATTTTTTCCAAAATTGATTTTATCCAATCGATCTGGTTGAATTTGAGGCCATGCGAATTTGAACCGGATATCTTGATTTTGGGGTGGTCTTTTAGAATCAGTTTTAATAAATAATTGTTATCAAAAATATACAGCGATGTTTAATGTGTATTTACATGAAATGTGCATTTATAAAACAAGACTGTCAATAAAAAAGGACAGAATATTGCAAAGATCCTATTATTAATTTATTTACATATATACAGAATATGTCTGGAAATTACATGGCGACTTTTCGGGGAACTCATTTTCCCCATCCTGAGGCTCGACAAATTAAAACAAACAAAATCATAAAAAAGAAACCAAAGTAATGTACTACATATTTTCAACAGGGCGTGCAAACGCTCGTCTGGCATGGCAGTTAAAACATGATTAGAACACAATGTTGATGTTGAAAATATGTGTATTACTTTGGTTTCTTTGATGGTTTTGTTTGTTTTAATTTATCGAACCTGAGGATGGGAAAAATGAGTTCCCCGAAACGTCACGATGTAATTTCCTGACAAATTCTGTATATGTGAATAAATTAATAATAGGATCTTTGCAATATTCTGTCTGTCAAAAATCTTAATGTGGCCAAATACATGAAACTGAATTGAAGTGACCGACAGGCAATCTTTTGTACGTGAAATAAAAAAGGACTATAGCCCTTATAACTTAAACTGACTTATCACATTTAGTCATAAACAAATTTCATTCTCAGAATTTATTTCTGTGCGCGATGTGCACGGTTAAAACATACCATATACATATCATGTCATTTGATGATGAAATTGGATCACAGTGTATTAACAATGACATTATTCATATTTGTAGAGTCAACAACTCACGCCTTGAATGAGATACGCCCTGTGTTGAAGCACAACTTTAGAAACTTCAGAGGTGTTATTTTAAAAATATGTCACGATTTCAGTAAAATATAAACATCGTGAGGGAGGTATGTAATTGCTGAGTCGTGATCAAAGATGAAAGAAACTTAAGATGAAATTGAGACATTCATTTAATTCTGGCGAAAAGTCACCCAATAGTTCTTTGAACATAGTGACGAGCACCTCACTCATTTCTAATCGCGGGCGAAGGTAGGGGTTACGTCTTATCTTCCACGTGCTCTCCTTCTCTCGCAAGGGGAAATTACAGTGGTGGTTTATCTTTGCCTTCCACTAAATGAAGAATAATACTCCGAATAAAGTGACGATGTTCCGAGATCATGGCTAGCGAGCTAGCTTTCCATACCGCGAACCCGGGTTCGATTCTCGAATGGAGTAAAGATTAAACTGAACGGTTTAGGAACTGGTAATTATCACAGACAGCAGACAGACGTTTTGCTGCAAACCAATTTTTCGGTATCGAGGATTCTCTCTTTACTACATAAGTACGTTGTAGGTGAGAATGTAAAAAATATTAAGTCGTTCTAAATAGTGTCTCTGATGATTTAGGAGGCACAAATACAACATAAATTAAACGATAAATTTTAATATTGCTTCTCTTACCAAATTGTGATTGTGGTTTCACTTGGGTTGATTTCAAAATCTGTGATAACATGTCTGAACTCCAACTGAGGTCATTCTGAACTCCTATTATGTTCCGTTTGGTAAGTGTTGTCTTTTTTGAACATTCTGATCATGTCTACAATTTTCTCGTTAGAAGACAACACGGCAGTTGCTTTTCACCATCATGCACCAGTTCTGGGGTCTTCAATTTGTGTTCCGGGGAAACCTCGGATTCCCTGGAACGTTCGCAGGGGTTCCGCAAGTGATCACTATTTGTTCAGCCAAAACAGGCAAAATGGAAATTATCTATACAAGTAATTTTTCATGTAGGATCGCGGTAGTGGAGTGTCTTACTAAAATATTAGATTAATATAATATTGAGGTAAAAATTACTATATTAATATAAATTAGATACAAAAAAGTTGATTGTACAAACACGTGATTGATCAAACAATTAAAAAATATAAGGATAAAACCAAAATACAGACAAATAAGAATTTTTTTCATTTTCAGATTTCGTTTTCTTTTTCAGATAAAAATATATTTATATGAATTTTGTTCTCCCCTTGCGATGCGTAAAACGACATAACGTTGTGTATCCGAATATGTAGAAAATAAAATATTTTTTGAAACTTTTGTTCCGTGATTGTCGAAAATTTAAAAAAGATACCTCTGTGTTATATTATGCGAAAATTACTCTATTTTTATATGTTTGGCTGATCAAAAAATTTGCAAATTTGAGAAGAAAAAAAGCTTTGATAAACTAATTGATCTGTTCTTTAAACACGAGGTTCCTTCAAGAAAACCATGAGCTCGAAGGTTTCCTCAAGGTGTAAAAGGTTGAAGACCCTTAATGTAGCTGGTTGAATTCGTTGAAATCGGTGTAAGGGGTTGCAACCTACTTACTACTGGTCCCCCAAGCCCATGGCAGTCAGGCTGGGAAGCCATGACATGGCTGCAGTCTGACTATCTTACCAGAGTACATAATATATATTATAATCAGACAACGTATTATGTTTCTCCCAGGTCTTAGTGGTTTGGAGAAATCACAGGAGAAAAAATTGATTTTGCCAGAAATACATGTTCGTGCAGTAATGCACTTATTTTTCAGAGATACTCATAATAATATGTAATAATAATAACAATAATACACAATATCTGTATGAAGCATTACTGGGGCACAGGGATATGCCCTAGTGGTTCGATGTTGTTGTCAGTAAGAAAAAGATTTATTTTGTTATTTAACGTCGCATCAACATCTAGGTCATTAGCGATCGCTATTGGAGTTAATGTTATGGTAACTGTGAAGATGAAACGATATGGTAATGAAAGGGTGAATATGGGTGAAATATGAATATGAATATGAATATGGGTGAAAGGACGAATACAAATCCAACTAGCTCGAGGAGGGTCTCGAACCCGCTATACTTTGGTCCGAGATCGCTACGACACTTCTGTTACGGCAGCCGCCGTCTGCTCCGAGGAGGCTGCAGGTTCGTGTCCTGCGTAGGTATAGAACTATTTTCCTAAGGATGAGACAAAGTGACAGCTGCCAACATAACTGAAGGTTGTGAGGTCGTTGTGCCCTCGAGCCCAATAGACTCCCTTCCTGCAGTCGTTCGTTTGCAGTTGGCTAACTTGTCAATGGCTTCGACGCTTCCTTTTGTGATGTCCTCGTCCGACAAAAAATATAGTGCGCCGCGAGAAATAAATGAAATTAGGAAGTGCAGTGTTATGTGCTATTCTGTAAAAATTCTTTTTTTCCATAAACATTACATTAAATTTCCTTTTTGTGTGATAATATTATGTTTATTTTAAAACCGAGACTTGAATGCGAGATGCGTACCGGTGCACGAGTTTCCGGCTTAAAATATTTTTTTTGTATTTACTTTCGTGGTAGTTTTCTTTTAGCGATTGTGAGAGTATGTCAAGAGATTTTCCACATATATAATTAAATTTAAATATTTCCCGGACTCGCGTACGTGCATATACCTTAGTGAAACTCTTAGACTTCTGCATAGGGATGTTTTCACATGAGTCATTAGCACTTTACGAAGGAGCGTGGCTGAACAGCTATCGCGGCGGAGGGATACTTCTCTGAATTGCTTGTGATGTTCACTTGTTTAGCGAAGAGTCACTTTGGCTCATTCTTAGGAAAGTCCTTCTATATGGTCGTATTTGTGATTGTAAATATGATCCTCATAATTACACACGACAATCGTGAAGCGTGGTCAGAAATGTTCGATATGCAAATAATAACGATAATAATAATAATAATAATAATAATAATAATAATAATAATGATAATGATAATCACCGGGCTGCCGTGCAGGGAGCCGGCGGCGCCGTGCAGCAGCCCCAGCAGCCCCTCGAGGCGGTCGTACTCCTCGCGCAGCCCCCAGATCTCCCGGCGCAGCTGCTCGTTCTCGCGGCGCAGCTTCTTGATGTCGCTCTGCCCTGCAAGCACACGCACCGCTCACCCCGCGCCCTCAGCAACCGCTGCGGCCGGCCAGCGGGCGAAGGGCGCATTCCAACATGTCATTGCCATCGTCTCCCTATTTCACTTTTTGTGTCGCAATGTACAGGAAAGTCTCTCCGCACCGAGCCGAAACAGGGCCTCCTACTAAAAATTGCATTTATGTTGGTAGCAACCAGACCCCTGGGAAACAAACACTTCCAGCATCTGTTATGATCAACGAGCTAGAATAAACTACGCAGAGTGGCTGACCCTATGACTGATTTCAGCGCTCTTGGCGGGCGCGCGACGAACTGGGGGCCGTCGCGTTTTTTGCTGTCAAAACATGAGAGGTGGCTGATGGTGGCGTGTAGAACAGTTGTATCTGAATCGACGTGTTGTTTGTATCAGATCTATATTGTCTTTTCGTTTATCTGTATTTAAATTATATTAGTGGTTAGAATAATAATATTCACAATGCCTTCATTATGTTCAGCATATAACTGTAAAAATAGAAGTCAAACCACAAATATATCATTTTTCAAGTTTGCCGGCTTCTTTGTGATTTGTGTGTTTGCTTCTCATTGCAATTACATTCACTTTCAGGCACGCTAACTACAATATCATATCAACAGCTTCCATTCTTATGACGATAACCCATGCAGGATGCAACGTATTTTGAACGTTTCTCAATTCGTTTTTTCCTTACATATTGCGATTTCGTTTTTAAAGAATTGGTTTTTGGTCGTGAAACACAGAGTAATAGGATTTATATTACGCGCGACCCGCACCTACTCTGCCTAAATCAGCGCCAAACAGAATACCAGAATACTCTGTTTCTTCAGAGGGCGCAGGTTTGACTGCGAAATACATTTCTTCAATTTGCTGCAAAGATGGCGGCGCCTCAGCTACTCTACGTTGTATATTGATTGTGGCGAGTGCGGAATTTAAGTTTTTATTGTACCAAGCTATTACGTGCTAGCAACGTAATTTCTGAAGAAATAAAAGGAAGTCATCTCCGTCAACTTATTAAGCTGACAGTGATGACTTTCTTTATTTCTTCATATAATAACGTCAACAATACCGCATCAGAATTCCAACGTCATTTCTGTTGCCAGCATTCTCACCAGCCACTGGTGCCCCTGCGGAGAAATTTTCTTGGCGCTTTATATTACTACCGTGAAGAAAATTTGACGCTTGGACTAACAAAGTATGTTTAGCGTCTTAAAGGAGCTGGCACAATCGTGCAGAGTTAAAAGTGTTTATTTTGCAGAAGGTATATACGCTTTATCTGTATTGCTAGAACATTCAACATGTACTCACAGCATTAACAAATATAACCATTAACGAGATATTATATTCAATGGTTTTGATAACAATTCTGACAAAGCTGCCTGAAGATGGGTAAAATCTATACCCGAAACGTAGCAGTTATGTACTTCTGAGAACAATATTTTCCAAATAAACATCATGTTTTACGGTTTTAAAGAGTTAGTGTAATAATTATACATGTAAACCTTCCTATCAAAAAAGTGAAGGTCAATAATCAATGTGATACTAAACATTTAATTGCTAACTTTTTCACGTTTTGAGGATCTTTGAAATCGAAATAGTGGTTTCAAGAAAACAAACTTAGTCTCATTGCTCTTTTGCTCGGATATAATGTTTTCATTACGGTGTCTCATATTTAAATAAAATATATTTTGCCCTTTAACATCAATATTTTTTACCATTTTAAACATTATTCAGTAATTAATTTACCCTTACAATTAGCTATCTATGTTGTGTTATTTCTCGACCTTATCGTTCCATTGCTTTTGAATTGTAGCAACAAAAAGTATTACGTTTCAAAAATTCGACCGTTTTTATTACATAGTCCAGACCATTTTTTCTCAAATTCATGTACAAAAATTAAATTTGTTGCATTATAACTTAAAAGAACAAATACAAAATTACATGCAAAGATTTAAAATATAGAGGAAAGTGGATGGGACAGTTTGGATTATTGAGAATTACAAATTAAATAATCCCTTTATTTTCAGTTTTACAAAAATATATTTACTTATATATTGCATTGCAATAATGTAACATGAACCGGTTCTTCCTTTGACTTTATTTTATCTTAAACACGTTCATGGGGTAGAAAAATCCTTGGCCATAACCGAGATCAGAGTTTGGCTACTACCAGAATTTTGCAATTTTCAAGTGGACGGCCTAATATGAATAAATCAGTGTTATTTAAAAAATGTGGTTTAAAAACCGTCACATATCTCCTACAGAATGTAGGAGCTTTGAAACATATCTAACGGACGTCAGAAAATTTTTCAAACATTACCCCAAATTAGTAAAAGCGACTCAGTTATCGGAGCCCCATTACTTATCATAGGTGATAGCATCTTTAGAACTAAATCCGTTCTTGACACATGAAACTGAGCATACTTATACAACTTTTTCCGCGCTGTTAAATGAAACTAATAACGATTTTGCCTTTGATAACGCACATTAGATATAATGCAGCAAATTTGCAAAAATGTTTTAAAAATCCAGATTTTAACATTGTATAGCTTCCTTAATATTTGAGTAAAAAAAGCGAAACTTGTCGCTTACTATATCCGCATTATTTGGTTTATTAATGAATAATTATGTTTATTAATAATAATGAATTATTAATGAAACCAAATACGCGGTAAATATTGACGAAAAATAGCGTTGAATTAAAATTCCAGAGTTTATTGTTGAACAGTTTCACAGTATTCAAATACGAAAATTTTGAAACATAGCAACTAATGTCTCAACCTACAATTGTTTTTGTATGCAGAGTTCAACGTCCTAGCTCTTACCATTACAGTAAAAATTAGGGTTAATTTGATGATTTTTTACAAAACAAAAACAGTGTATTTTAAATCCATGTATGCAAAAAACAAAATCTTGTAAAATGATAAATTTCTCATTAGAAAGATCACATTAGAAAGGTCACATTTTGAAGCTCCTTGAATAGTGGATTTATTATGCATTTAATGTGTTGTGATTACTTCTTACAGATCTATAACAATAAAACGAAAAAATACGTAGTAGAGAACACGGCCATTCTAACACAACTGTTGTAGTTTCATTAAAAGGTATCGGTATGAATATTTTTATATTGAAAGCAAAAATAATTTTGTATATGAAAATAACCACCGCCATTTATAAAGATATAATAATAATAATAATAATAATAATAATAATAATAATAATAATAACAATAATAATAACAATAATAGTAATAATATGAAATAAAATAAAAGCATATGAATTATAAATGGAATTTCATCATGAAAACAATATTTGTATCAATAGTATGGTTATCAAGAAATTTGATATATTGAAAAATCGAAATTTATTGAAAATGTCATAATATTTGGCAGTTCCAAGAACCATTAGAACTTATTTTAGAGAGCGAAAAAGTCGAATTTTTAGAGTATCTTTACCTATGAAAAATTAATATCTGCTATAACATATTTCGAGAATTGAATTTTAATGATTTTGTCAATATTCCGAATTTATAGCCATAAAAATGATATTAAATGGTGAAGACAATAATTTTCTTTCTTCATTTGTAATCAGGAGGCGAGAAGAAATCAACAGGTTGAAGTTCTGGGTCGTCTAATTTAACTAATTAATTGAGCAAAAAATAATCTAAAATTGATAAATCTGATGCAAACGAATTTTCTTATAACTCTTCATGAAACACAGTTTTCTTTTAACTTTACGAACATTTCTATTCCCGTTTTTTACTCAAATAGACGACAAAACGCGTTACTTGCTCATTTGGTAAGGATATTGGTAAAATCATCCTTTTCGAAAAAAAAATGTCCCATTTACCTTCGGATCCGTGAAGAAACATGTACGAGGAAGTCAGTTTTATTCCAAGTGTGAAAGATGGAAATGGAAGACACAGAGGAACAAAGATTTCTTCTTACTATGCACTGTGTATGTCATGACAATAAAGCAAATTCGTATTTTGGTGACGTTTAATATCGTGTACCAAGTAAAAATAACTTTAAAGGTCCAAAAAATATTGAGTTTATATTGAGGCTTGAGAAAACACGGTCAGTATCGTCAAGTGAATGTAGTTTATGTGTCTTGTCGAATCATAATACGTTCTGGAACTTTTCGTAGTATTTCTGTCCGACAGAAACTGTCCAAATTGTTTTCTTTACGTTATTCATCTGAAAATTTGTTTCCATCAATAGCTGTATTTCATCACTTTCTGTTCTGTGTCTGTCGTTTCATTTCATAAGAATGACATTCAACATCGTCTATGTTCTGACGTGACTACAATTCCTTCCTCATCATTGTCTCTTTTTGGTCTTCTCGTTTTTACTGTCCTTGGCCAGCTTTTACGTAGGGTATTTTCTATGCTTCTTAACACACTATGTTTCGTTGAATTACAGTTTGAAACTGGTTGAGCTAAAAATGCACGTACTAAATATAATATTTCCAAATATAAAGACTATTATATTTATTTATTTTGACTTTTAAGCCTGAAGATGAAAATATTTTTTTTTCGAAACGTTGCTATTCCTATGATATAACACATATATTGCAATCATATTATAATTTTTATATAATACAGTAATCCAAAACAATTTTCTGGCTTTAAAATAAAAGATCAAATACAGTCAGACTATGTTGAAAAATCTATAGACAGAAAAGTAGATAATAAATTTAAAGTGTTTCCAACCAGCGATAACATTGCTCTGCGCAGGGAATCGAACTCACGATGTTGGAGTTAACTCGCCATTACCCCTACACCACTACATTTACAACCATTTTTATTTATTACTTCCTGTTCGGCATCAGTGCCTTTCAGGTGTGTTAACTTATTACTTATTAATGGTTTGTCATTCATTCTCACGCTAATTGTCCTGTTTGTTACAGGCTGTTTCCAGAAGATAATTTTAAAATTCTATTTGTCTGGTGTAAAATTTATACTTGCAACTCGTCTTAGAGTATAATAGTTGAAAGTTAATATTTTATATTATAAAATGATGGGAATTAATGCGAATTTATGGAGGTCTGAGTTTATCTTTGGGAAGTCGTGAGCATATTCTGTTTGGTTTTGAGTAGTTTCTACAAAGTTTGAAGAGGGGCCTTCACAGCTAAACTCAACCCTCCCGCAGAGAAAAAGGTTAAACATTTGTATTTGTAAGTTTCAAAAATCCAGAGATTGTCATTAACATTATTTCAAAATCTAGTGCTAAAGAATAAATGTCATTGAGGAAAGATCTATTTCATGAATATTATAGTGTTGCAATGGTAATTTATTGTTTACACTTTTCGAAAATACAGAGAGATCACCAAAAATGGTACATGGTACAAATTTGGAAACATTTTTGGGAATATTTAGACAAAGTTGATGTAGAAAATGTTGATAAAGTATTAAAAAAAGAGAAATATCTATTTCAAACTCGCAGAGTCTAGGGTTTGTTCGGATCAATTGGGGATTATCGATTTCCGAAAAAAATCGTCTGAACGGCTTGTGTACTGAATTCTTGGCTGTCCGGGATTAGCCGCGTCATGGTCGATGGAGCTGACGTTTCGGCCATATTGCTGTGGCCTTCTTCAGATCTAAGAAGCTTCTAGCTCTGAAGAAGGCCAGCCAAGAATTCAACGACTCCGGTCGCGGAAGCCTACGACTCCGGCTTGGGTACTAGCGTTAATCAACGACAAACGTTTTACCGTCACCGATTTTCAGTATCAGGGACCCACAAAACGTGGATTCTGACTACACTGAGCTTTAGAGGAAGTAATTTAATAAATTTAGAAAAAAATTATCCACTTTCTCGACACCATACCCCCACAATGCGAGCTTTTCTCTAAAAAATCGTTGATTTCTGACGCAGTATTACAATATTTTTTACTATGAAAGTTCGTATTAAGACGAGAACGTAAATATGTCGTGACATGTACAAATATGTGAATACTTTTCGCCTAATTCTAAGTCAAAAAGTGTCAATTGAAAACTAGTGGTGCTATAACAGCACATAAGTTATCGCGTTATTTATAACGGCTACGTAATACATACCGTTTTCAAAAAGTTAGACTGCCGCTCGTACAATACAGGTGGCGCTAACTCTGAACAGCAATCGGAACCACGTAACAATATCCTTGTGTCATGGCACTTGAAGTTTCATTCATTTCTGACCAGTTTCAACTTCTTAACGTTCAGTTGTGTGTAGATTATGTGTGTGCTCATGTCATTGTGAAGGAATGGAGCAACAAATAATCGAAATCAAATCGTTTATCACCTTTTTCGATAGCCGGGTCATCATTCACCAATAATTTCTTCGACAAGGATCCATTGTGATTGGGGCATTCTACAAAAACGTTTTAAATTGGCTTCTGCAAAGAATGCGGCGAGAGAGGTTCGATTTGCTAAACAGAGGGAATTGATGTCTCTTGCACGGCCACGTGTAACATGTCATATGTCATCATTTTGCAGCAATTTTTGACAAGACTGGTAGTTAGCATCAAACATCCTCAATATTTTCCAGATTCATCCCCTCCCGACAATTTTTTGTTCCGAAAGTTGAAGTTGACAATGAAGGGGTACGATGAAGCGGCACGAGTCGGTAGAGGCAATCGAAGCAGCGGTGACAACAGAATTATACTTGGGTTTTTCTAACGTGGCAGCTGAGCCTAGTATCTCCAAGATGAAATTCAGCACGTCTTTTCGAGTCATTCTCAGTTCTGTGGCAAGATGTCGCATGACCGCGACCGCATCAAGCAGTGCTGTACATCAAGCGACTCTTCTTTCTAACATGAGAAGAGAAAATTTAAAGAAAAAAATGGATTACCGCTACAAGAAACATCAACATTGACACATTAAATAATACACGTATTATTTACAAATCTAAAATAGAATTAATTACGGCCTTCTTGCTGCAGGAATCATGGGACACTATATAACGTTAATGAAACAAATGAAAAATATGTTTTTTCTCAAATATTTCATTTCACATCGATTGAGGATTATCAATTTCAGAGAAAATCAAGAGGTATGATGTTGACCACAGAGACACGACCAGAGAAACGGAGGGACGGACTGACAGACGTCTCGCAGCTAATTGATTTTTCGGTATCACGGACCCACAAAACAAGGATTCTGGGTACACCACGTGTTAGAGGAAGTAATTTACTATATAGAGAGAACATGATTTATCAGCTTTTCAATACCAGGGCCGGCAATAAGGGTTTTTCTGATCATTCTCGTTCTGACTTCTGAGCCGAGCACTTCGTTATCAATAGTCGTTTTCGTTAGCACCGGAGAGGTCAAAGCAGTCTACGTTCGGTCTTTCATGTGCAAAATGTCGTTCTCTCTTTTGTCTGTGATTGAATAAACTAGCATCCTTAAACAGTGTTTTTTCTTGTGATAAGTATCTACGTGTTGCAAAGTGTCATAAGTCTTGTAGTTTAAAATAACTACAGACCCGACTTAATGCGCTGACGTAGGTCAGTGCATATCAGAATCTCTCAACATATTGAATTTTGACCCACAAAATGATATGATGTCGACTCATCTAAAGAAAACATCATCATTTGGTCATCAGCAAATGTATCATGGAACCACAAAACATGTATCCCCATGTAAATGGGCAACACCCTCCTCAACAAGTGCAGAATTCTATGTAAAAAGTGCAACGTCCTCCAACGGAAATATTTACTCTGATTTAAAAATAAGTGACAGTTCATGAACTCCTCAGGCAAGTACATTCACGAATGTTCCTTCATCACCTGTAGTTCATTCGTCCAAGAGACAGCGTAATAACAATGACCCAAATGCACCAACGAAAGAAAAAAAACAGTCAAGATCAACATGTAGAATATTCAATTCCCACTCACAATAGTTTCAGTACCTTAGAAAATGTCCAAGACTCACAGGAAAACAATACGATCCCCCCAGTTTTTGTGTACAACATTGATAATCTCACCCAAATTCACGATCTCTTAAAAAGTACCCTAAAAAGTGAATTTTGTACCGACTAGAACTTTGGTAAGGTTAAAATTCAAACGGAAAACAGCAAAGACTACAGACAAATAGTGAATATACCAAATACTAAAAACAAATCCTTCCATATTTACGCAGACGCATAATCCAAAAAAAAATCTATTGTAATAAAAGATGTCCATCAATCCTTTACTAAAGATCAAATTCTCGCAGAACTTAAATCGAAAAACTTTCAAGTTGTGAAATTTAATAGACTTCATAATTAAGAAGGTGAGCCAATTCTCGTCGTTTTTGTGATAATCGTGAAAAAAAAATAGGTGGCAAGATGTATTCAAATTAGATAGACTGTGCCATGCAGTTGTTCATGTCGAACAGCGAAAATGTCTCCCAGAGCCAGTTCAATGCTCAAGATGCCAAGACTATAATCATACCAAAACTATTGCATTAGAAAAATCCACTGTGCTATTTGTACGGGCATTCATTTCACCAAAGACTGTAAGGAACGGAGTAACATTATAACAATATGCACCAATTGCAAAGCGAATGGTCACAGGGTAAATGTAAGATCGAATTCACACTATGACAAAATTGCAAAATGTAAATTAAACAAAAAAGTAAGATAACTAAAAATCCACCTTCAAATAATAATAATAATAATAATAAATATTATTATTAATATTGTTAATATTATTATTAATATTGTTAATATTATTATTAATATTGTTAATATTATTATTAATATTATTAACATTATTATTAATATTATTAATATTATTATTATTATTATTTTTCTTATCAAGCTAGGAATTTTCCTTCCCTGTCTCCCACAAATAACATTCCTAATTTTAATCCTTCAACTCATTCACAAAATCCCCTTGCAACCTCAGTCAATATCAATGATGCTTCATCAAATAGTTCAGCTAAAAATTCAAATGGAAATTTTAAGTTAAGTGAGTTCTTACCCACTCACATTGTCAATTTCTTTAGTTATTTAATTCAGTCGTTCCTTCCTACTTTAATTGATATAAAAATCTCAAATCTTAGCTGTTTTCCAGAATCATGTTTTTATCACCATGCTCAAAGAACCTACCGTTTTTAAACTGTAACTCTCGAGGTATTCTGAATAAACGTTCTGTATTAAAACATTTTCAGGTTTCACATGATATTGACATAGCATGTTTAACCGAAACTCACCCAATTCCTTCCAAGTCTTTTACAGTACAAGGATATAAATGCCACAGACGTGCCAGATCCGGAGACGTTCCAGTAGGTGGAATTTTAATTCTAGTAAAATCCGGTATTACACACTGGACATCGTCTCTCCCATTAAATCCAGGACTAGAAAAATAGCAGTAACTATGAACCTTCATACAGTAATAATGTAATAATAATTTCAGCAAATAAGCCGCCTAACAAACAAATGACTACAACACGTCTTTAAGACATTTTCAAGCTAAAGGCTCCTTTTATCTTACTAGGCGATCTAAGCACAAAACACTCTTCTTGGAGATGTATAATAAATCAACAAGCCGGAACATTTCTCTAAAATCTCCCAAAGCAATTATATTTGAAGATTATTGCGCCCATTTATCATACATTTTCCCTTTTAATGCGAATGAACTTCTCGATATTCTAGATACTGCGGTAACAAATTTAAATATTGCACTCCATTCGTAGTCTATCTGCGAAATAGATTGAGATCATAACCTAGTGATTACAACCTCCAAATTAATCAGTTCAGTACCTAATTCCCCACCGCATTTACTTACATACAAAATAAAATGGCATACATTTCAAAATAGGTTATCATCGTTTCTTCCTTCGTTGTTGAATCTAAAAACTACTGCAGAAATCGACCAAGGCACCTTTTTGTTTATTAATGTCTGCACATATTTAATTAATTTTTCATTTTATTTTCAAACTGATACTCGCAGACGACTCTCAGAACATCCGTTACTCGAGCAATTAGGTAATTTAATATTTCAAAAGAACAAAATCAAACGTTTATGGACAAAATATCTCGCCAGATGATATCGTAGGCTTCCGCGGCCAGAGTCATGATCTGGGCTGTCCGGGTGACGCCGCGTCGAAGGCTGGGGTGCCGACGTTTCGACCGACATGTCGCGGTCCTCTTCAGGGCTGTACTGCTAGAGGACCGCGACATGTCGGTCGAAACGTCGGCACCCCAGCCTTCGACGCGGCGTCACCCGGACAGCCCAGATCAAAATATCTCGCCGTCTCTCTCAAATCGTGTCTCATTTGGAATCTGTATTCAACTATTTAACTAAATTGGTACGAATTGCTCTTACAATGTTCAAATTGGAAAGTTACAAAAAGTATGTTTCAAATCTTAATTCACAAGACTTATTTTTTTGGAAAGAACACGTCGATTGTTAAACCAATATTCCATCATTAAAAAGTAACAACAAAATTGCACAGTCTACTTCTGAACAAACTGAGCTGTTAGCATATTGTTTTGAAAACACGTTCACCCAGCATGTTGTAAACGATAGACATCGTACAATAATACATTTTGTGCAGTCACCAAATTTCGATGTATCAAATCGAATTTTTTATATCACCCAATGAAATTTTATAATTAATAAAAAAACTACCCTATAGGAAATCACCAGGCCATGACAGAATTACTGAAAAAATATTTTAAAGAATTTTGCTTACCTAAACAATATATTTAACTGGATTGCGACTAGGATATTATCCTAAATTCTTGGAAGTACTCAGTAATAATACCTATCCCCAAGCCTCAAACAATTTAAATCTTCCCTCAAATACAGAACAATTAGTTTAATTCCAATTTTGTCAAAAATACTCGAAAAACTTGTATTAAAAATAGTTTAAAAAATTCATTCTCGATACCAACATGCTTACGTTTTTTGCAATTTGGCTTCAGAGAACACTCAACGACTCATCAGTTATTATGATTAACTCAACAAATTCACCTTTCATTTCAATCTGGTTTTCACGTACTTGCTGTTTTCCTAGACGACGCCCAGGCGTTAGATCGATTAAAGTTCGATGGATTAAATTAAGGAAAATTGGAATAACTTATCTCGATAATATTATATCAATTTTCTATTGGTCCGCACGTTCTCTGTTATCTCCTTCATTTCTTCACCTCGGGCTGTTTTGTCTGGTGTTCCACAAGAATCCCCATTATCTCCTTTCTTATTTAATTTGTATGTCGCAGATATTCCTACCAATAATACAGTTAAACCCAGCTCTCTTTGTAGATAATACTTTACTCTCTTATGCAAACTGAAAGTTAAACACAGAATGTCGTGTAATTCCGAATCACCTAAAAAACATAGAAAATTGGTCAAAATTATGGATAATCAGAATGAACTCCAATAAATCAATAGACAAAATGTTTACTTTAAAGTATCCTGTCGTTCCTAGCCCCTTTTCTCTTGATTATACTATCATTCCCATTTAATTCATCTATTCGTTATCTTGGTGTTCTCATGGACACAAGATTAAATTGGCACAGTCACATCTCGTCCAGAGTAACTGAAGCCAATAGGCGATTAGCTATTTTATGTCCGATTCTCAACCGCAACTTTTCTTAAATTTAATTCCGCTTGAATCATTTACAAATCTATTCTTCGTCCGATATTAACTTACGCATGCTCTATATGGATTTCAACTGCCCCAACCACATTAAATAAGTTACAAATCTTTCAAAACAAAATCTTAAGAATAACAGTAAATTCCCCCTGATTTGTCAGCAATAAGACTTCACAACGATCTTGCAATAGAACCGATTACTTCCTTTATTACGAAACTGGCACATCATTTTTTTAATAATTTAAATCATGTACAAGGAGCAGTCACTTACGAAATAGTGACTGATCAACTACCACTCTCCCACTACCACTAACCTTGGTTGAAGGTATAACCTAATGAAATCACTTCATAGTGATTTCATTCGGTTATACCTTCAACCAAGGTGTTTGGGAGGAAAATTCTTTAAACATTCGTTTGAAGGCGATCACAAAGTTTAGAAAGGAATACGATGGGAGAGAGGTAAATGCAAGAAATGTTTTTACCTTATCTAATGTCGGAGAGATATTGAAGGAAAATGCGAAATGGGAGTCTGTTTCTTAGGCGGGAGAGTGGTAGTTGATCAGTTACTATTTCGTAAGTGACTGCTCCTTGTACATGATTTAAATTATTAAAAAAAATGATGAAGGTGACAAGAAGTTACCCCTCTCACACTTCGCTGATACAAAGTTACTCGGTCAATCAACTGAAGAGCCTCACGGCTGAACGTTGTACTGTCTGGCAATGTATAATAAAATTTAATAAAAAAGGGAGTGTTTCTGTGCTAATATTGCCGGTATCCGGCGTACGATTACAACAATTTCTCTTTGTACAAATAAAGCAAAAAGGAAAAATAGATTTTTAAGCAAGGTTATGTACATTTTTTAAAACAATCGTAGTTTTCGTGTAATTTCTGATTGAATTAATGCAATTAATTTTTTTCTAAATACGGTTCCAAACTTTTTTTAAAAATTTTCCTTGGATGGAGAACGGGTAAAAAATAATGCACGTCTCATTTTCGGAGAACTTTCTGAATTTTCGAAAATGGCAAATGTTAGAAATAATGCTAGAAATTGTAGGCTGGCACAACACTACTATTTTTTAAAAAAATTTCTTTCCAATATAGGAAAGTGCACTTATAAGTAAGATATAGTTGCGATTTTTACTAAAACCTTTAAAATTCGAAAATTGACCATGATCTCATTTGTTTCGAACGTGTCTTACAGCTTCAAAGTAAGAGATTCGTTCTTGATGTAAAGTGTTCAATATATGAATTTATAGTGATTTAATGTACTGTTCTTCGTAATATTAGATGTGAGAAATTTTAAGTGAGATCGGGAAAATTTTTCAAAAGTACGTAAACAAGATTTACTTATATAGGGCTGCAATTATTCCTTTTAACTGTTTTTGTAAGGATTTGCACAATTCTATGGTAGATGTGTCGTTTTCATTAAAACAACCTAAATTTGATTTTAAATCAGGATGATTCAAATTGAAAAATCAAATTGATTTTTTAACAAAAATTAAGTGTGTGAAATGATCACTTCATATACATGTGATGGCTACGAGTGCGTTTGTATGCGTGTGCGTGTGTGAATGTGTGTGTGCGCGCGCGTGTAGGTGCCGGACTGCAGGGTACACATGTGCAGAAGCAAGAATGTTCTAATACTGGCACGAGGTTCTGGTCACATGTGTCGTTGCCTGAAGGCATACCATGGGCTTCAACTAGAATACCAACGTTAAATACGGATTTGTCAACGCCTTTTGTCGTAGTTTCGTCATACAGCCTCCGGTGACCTACTGCGGCAAAGAGGTAGAAAACTTGAAACTTCACAATTTGGTAGCAATAGGGCGGGAAGAGAGTGGAGATAATTTTGCTACAAGAGCACGTTCTTTCTTGTTCTATTTGTAATGACCTCTGAAATATTATAATACTTGCTGAACCCATGCGAAAATTTCTCTCGTTTGAACTCGATTGCACGCGTTTTAGCTCGATGTTTCTCGGCCGGCAAGTGTTACTTCACTTAAAGATAGCCTCACTAACGCAACATATGCCGCTGTATTTATAATATTTTATATTTTATTTATTTATTTCACCTAACAGTCAAATAGAGTTAAAAGCTGTGTGTAACGTACTTGGGGAGAAGTGCAACCTGTTCACAGTTCCTTGAAAACACGGATCACTGCTCTAGCTCATGCATTTTAGATTGAATTACATAATCATATCAACGATCATCCTCTGTAATTTCAATTTTTTTCAAAAATAATTAAAATTTTTCAACATAAACCAAAAACATTCAACGCACCCATTCAGGGCACCCACAGTTAGGAAATAAACCAAATGTTATGTAAACCAAACGTTATGTATGTTTCTATTCACAACCCTGAAAAACATGTATGTTGATCAGGAAGAAAATAAATTTAAAAAAAAGTTATGAATGCAGGGAACAACGAGGGTTTTTGCCTCGGCATCATAATCTATCTCGTGCAATAAAAACAATTTGCCGAGGTAAATCAACTACAAATTGTGGCTATTATCACTTACCGTGCCCTTAGTGATGAAATTGACTTACTGCCGCCAGTATATAAAGAATACATTTCCGCGAGTAGAGGGAGAATACAGTAGAGCGAATAAATGGACGGAATATATTTGATCAACTATATTCCCTACTGCATTCAAGAAAACGTTCACAAATAGTGAAGGTACATTTATGCCCAGAAACAAATCAAGGGGCCATCTGTCAAGGTGCATTTGCTCCAAGAATCAGGGAAACTGGACGAACAACCTGATCGAGATGGGGGTCGTTGATCCAGAAGATGAGGTACACTACTTATTAAATGCCTATTTAGTCTTCTAGAATTACGCACTACAACTGATTACTAATTCAATAAATATCATTGTTAAAATCAATATTACTTTCATGGTCAGAATAGTCTGTAATTATATACAAAGAGTTACGCTGCAGAAAAGATTTTACTTGGCACTTAATCGTGTGTATCGGTTTCGTCGTTTGATTTAATCTGGTACTGTGTTGTAAAATAATATGCATGTATTGTAACAGCTATCTCACGTTTACAAGCTAGAATATTTGGAACAAAACTTCTCGTCACTGTGGAGCGCTGTACCTATGCTAAAAGAGTACTTATATTGACCACTAGAAAGCGCAGATAATTGTCACTGCTTCAGAAACTATTCCCTTCAACGCATCGACCAATCACAAATTTCTTCGATTCCCTCGTACAAATTACGATGATGAAACGAATTCTCGTCCATTTTGCCTGTGACCTGCGAGGAGAAAGGTAGGACTGGAAGATTGCCGACTACTGAGGAAAGCGATGGAGAACGTATTCTAAAAAGCTTATTAAAGGTAATGAATTTACAATTTACTGAATGGATATATTTAATATAAATGAAGTACAAGATTTTTATACTCAGATGTGTCAAGTATAATTATGAAATTCCATTGGAAGTGTACCATGTAATTTCAAATGGAGAATTAGAGTGCACCATAGCATGCACTTGTAACTTTGGGTGAATTCGCGACTAAGAAGTAACGTTTTTCCCGCAGCTTGTTTTTCTTTTGCCTACTTTTCTTTCCTACGTGATGCCGATGCAAGAGGATAAGTTTTCGTTCTGAGAAACTAAATATTCGACGCGACCAGACTATTACACAAGGCGACGGAGGGCATGATAGAATTCTTCGCTGCGGCAACGACGCCTCGCCAGGAGTCTCGGCTGCCCGATCGTGGTTGCGGGGGGACGTCTATATTTCAGGCGACTGCGTGCAGATTTAAAAGACCAGTGGTATCATGAGTTGTAACATTCTGCTGTGAACTGCATTGCCGTTTTCCCTTGTCAACGTATCTGGCGTAATTTATCTAGAAGTTACATTTGCAAGCAAAGTGAACAGAATTCCAGTTACCGTGCTTTAGGTGTGTACATGATTGAAGTCATTACTAGAGAAAGTGTAATTCATTCAACGACTGTCGTAATTTCATCATTTTTGAGAATTTTTTAAAAAAATATTGCGAGTTCATGACAAGTACTTTCCCAAATCAAAATACCCATTTAACTTTCAGAGCTTTGAGTTAGTTTAGATCATTCGGAGAATATCGATTTTGGGGAATATCGTCTGAACGGGTGATGTGCTAGCGTTGACCACCGACCGTTAGACAAGCAGACGTTTTGCCGTCAATCGCTTTCTTGGTATCAAGGTTCCGCAAAACGTGGATTCTGACTACACGTGTTCCTAAATATTGGAACAAGATCTATCCCCTTTTTCGTTACCACGGTTCGACAATACGGGTTCTTCGATCGAAATATCGCCGATTATCGCCGCATTATTTCAATAATTTCTCATTACTACGTGAATGTAGTAATGCGCGAAATCTTTATCTTCAATTTGTTAGTTGTAGAAAGACGCCTAAAATATTTTAAGCTTTGGACATTTTCGAAAATTTGGAGAGTTCAATGGAATTACGTACTGCGCTAATTTTATATGCGAACTTTGTGGAGCTTCGCTTATACGACTATCCCAGGAAGAAATGAAAAACAAATTTGGACACTTTTGAGAAAATTTGAAAATATCGTTGTTTATCGTAAAGCACACCGAAAAATCAATATATCTTTTTTAAAATCGTAGTGTATATTTCGGCGAAATTAGGGGAAAATGGTAGAGAAAATCCTGTCAACGATTTAGGCGCCAGTGTTGTCCACAAACTGACTGATGGACAGACAGACGGACAGGCAGACGTTTTGCATTACAAAACATAGAGTTCTGAATGCACATTTTAGATGAAAGGGATTTACTATAAGCAGGAGAAAGAATTATCTATTTCTGGGGAATCAAGGACAAACTTTACGTGTTTTTGTTGAAAAATCACCACGTAGTACTATATCATTCCAATACTTTCGCTTTACTACGTAAGTACGTTGTAGGCGAGAATGTAAAAAGAGGAAAGAGAAAATAAAGATCCATCCACTTAAAGTGATGAGCGTGCGATGAGTAAAAAAAAAATAAAAGCGGCTTTTCTTATTGGTTTGTGAGTGTTACAGATTCCGTAGAGCTTTACTACGAAAATTATCGACACATTTTATTCTGAAAAATAATTTATTAAAATTGTGAATTTATGATCAACATTTATTCCTTTACGTATGATATTCTGAAATTGAGAAGAGATTTAGAACCAAAGACATTGATCCAGATGGTCCGTTAAAAGGGAGAAAAATAAACACTGCTGTGGAAACAGAAACGAAGGAGTGAAGGGAAACTAACAGTCTCGTAGAGCACTCAATGTTATACAATGACGTAAAGAAGAAAACGTATGGCAGTCGTGAAAGTGGAAGATAATCGATAACTTCCGCTGTATTAACTCCATTTTTGAAATATAGTTTTCGTTTATATTCGTTGGGGATAATCCTCTTTCAAAATATTTTAAAAAATACGAAAAACAGTGAGAGCCTTAAAATGAAACCTATGTCATTTTGTTTGAAGAGAAACGAACAATATTATTTTGATTATATTGTTACCAATAATACTTTGGTCGTAAGTAAATAGCGTACCAAAATTTACAAGAATCTCATCAATAAATAAAAAATAAAGGTCAAATAAATGTCACCTCTAGGATTCTCTTTCAATGGAAAGAGAGATATAAAAATTAATTTCAGATACTGGATATGATATATTTTCTATTACAGGTAGAATGTTTAAAGTGTCTGGACGCTTTATGAATTGTTTTAGACATATATCGTTCCTGTTTCAAGCACTGAACAAATATTGAAATTAATAATTCAACATGATGCTAAAAGTTTTGGAAAGGTTGATTTAATTTTGACTGTGAGGGTCGCTATACTTTCAAGGGCCGTATCTCAAGGATCAAGAACCGTATTTCATTTGCCGTGATTGTCTTTAACTACTGGCAAAAACTGCAACGTTGATAATCGCATTTTTTTAGGCAAATGGGAAGTAATGTTCCATTAAAAAGAGCGTTCGTGTTCGGTGTTCAATATTATGTACCTTTGTTAAATGCATGAAATGTTAATCATTATTGGTCTAGATGCTGATCAGAAAAAAACGATTGTCTTCGAGAACAAAACATTCGAAAGATAAATTCAATTGCGATCAGTGTTCACGTTGTGCTCTGATCCGCTCGCGTCTGAGCGAGTCGATCCTGGAAGCGCGTACAGAATTGACTTGTCTTGGAAAATCGGCAGGTTGTCGAAGAGTTATTGAGACACGCAACAGCCCCCATTCACAATACCAGTTGTGTGTTCGCTTTGATCGGACATCATAAACAACGGACGGTTGGCAGCTCAAGTTCAAAGAGCGGGGGGTCCGGTTGCTATTCTGCGAGGTTGGCCGCGCCGTGCCTTGCCTCGCCGCGGGGCAGTCCATCGTGTGGGCCGCGGCCGCGGCTGAGGTTGCCATGCGGGGATGCGGAGGCGGAGGCTGGGGCGGAGGTGGAGCGTAGGTGGAGGCGGTGGCGGAAGCCGGAGCGGAGGCTGGTGTGGAGGCAGAGGCTGGGACGGAGGTGGAGACGGA
Organism: Teleogryllus occipitalis; assembly: GCA_011170035.1. Classification (NCBI taxonomy): domain Eukaryota; kingdom Metazoa; phylum Arthropoda; class Insecta; order Orthoptera; family Gryllidae; genus Teleogryllus; species Teleogryllus occipitalis. Next base: position 36,708 of record BLKR01015174.1, on the reverse strand, counting down.
AAGGGAGGTGGAGGCGGAAATAGAGTTGGTGGTGGAGGTGGAGACGGAAAGGGAGGTGGAGGCGGAAATAGAGGCGGTGGTGGAGGTGGAGACGGAGGCGAAGGTGGGGGCGGGGGCGGCGGGGGCGGATGTGGAGATGGAGGTGGAGGTGGAGATGGAAGTGGAGGCGGAGTTGGAGGTGGAGGCGTAGGTTTAGGTGGGAGCTGGGGCGGCAGAGGGGGCGTCAGGGCGCGAGGGCGGCGACGTCGCGAACGCTGACATACTTTCCCGCGGGGCGCAGCGGGTGTCCTGACCTTCGCCACGCGCGACTCCAGCAGCAAAAATACGTCGCGGCTCATAACTGGAGCGCCAACCGCCTGTCGACGCCGCAAGTGGGGCGACCGACGCCTGCACCTCGCCGCGGCTCCGCGCCCCGGGCGCCTTCAAAAGGACATCGCCAGAACTCGCTTCGAAATAGAAGGGGGAGAAATACAGGCGATATTGCGTCATTACGTTATCACTGAAACGCTATTTCTACACGCAGTGCCAATTTCATGTGACGATTTCCACCAGTGACATTTGCCCCTGATTAGCGGGCAACCCTTCATGCTTAGATGTTTTGCAGTTAAACGAAATATTTTGACTGAGAACGTGATCTGCAAAACAACAAAACGGATACTAAATATTAATAAAAACGCCCATCTCAGATAATCTCTACACGGTTGAAGATAATGAAATGGACTTTTGACCAAACGATTCAGAGGATTATTACTTGCGGTTATTAACTTTTTATTTGCATTTAACTTTCCGCACACTATTACGTAGTATGGAAAAATTGATCGAATGTTGCAGCCAAAAACACAAATTTTTCGACAGAAAAACTCGTCTTCTAGATCCTTGAAAAAGGTCAGTGCTTTCCTATGGATCCATGAAAAGGGTCAGTTCCGAGTTTCATTACAACCTGTGAATTTTCGAAAACAACAAATGTTTAAATGTTTTATTTTAAAGCGTTGGGAAGATTTTATTTTGGATCAGCCGGTTGGTGTAATAATTATGAGAAGTCCTTGTTAAACGTCAGTGCCTGAGTACTAGAATTCGAATCAAAATGTGGATAACCAATTTTGCGGGTTCAAAACACTTTTACGGGTTCAAGTAAGGTTGTAATATTACGTAAACGTCACGAATTATGAGACCAAGTACGCGCTTTTGTCATATCTTAAAGGTTTTTAAGTAACTTCGTTTTCTAAATGGAAAACTTTGTTTTTACACAAATAGCTATGTGTTTGTTTGTATTTGGAATTTTAGTGTCAGATGAATTCTACTTTTGCCAGCTAGCGGTATTCCCAGGCCTGGGCCCACCATTTATTTATTATCCACGCCTGGGGGTAAGGGAGACATATGGCGAGCATGACGTATGCCCATCACCGTTCCTCCCTTACTTGGCCTTCCTGAGCTGTCTTTCACCACAAACCTATATAAACAGACAATTTTTATTGAAAAGCCACAGCTTCATTTTTACTCCGGCCGGGAATCGAATCAGTGACAGCAGCGACAGGACTGTCGTAGGATGCACTTCAATTTTGTAAACTCACAAATTTGTGTTCTTCGTCATTTATATTCTAAAACTGTAAATTTCGAAAACAATAACAAAATGTTTCTCAGCCAAATGAGATTAGAAACTATATTGTTCATCTAATTGAGGAGTTTTCCCCCTCAAAATATATACGAAGGTCTCAGCTCTAGATGATTCATTTCCTCATTTTAGTCGAAATCCAGATAAACTTACCAATAAATTCGCTATATCGATTAATATAATTTGTGTAAGCATTGTGATGCTGACTGCTATTATAACGAAAGATAAAACCGACATGGGTTGTTGGCGACGTTGTCAGCTCACGATTCAGGACAGAATAAAAAATGCAGATGTGTTAGCGAGACAAAGCGTAGGGACCACAATGTTAGTCCCTGTAGAGGCAAAATGCCTGCGATGTCATGGGGGTGCGTCGAATGGATGAGGGAACGTGGCGAAAAAATGATCGAATGGATCCCTGCTGAAAGAAGAAGAAGAAGAATAGGGTGACCGAGGACACACTGGAATGATGCAATAACTAGAGCGATGGAGGGAAGAAACCTGCAAGAAAACGACTGGAAAGATCGTAGCAAGTTGGAGCTAGAATGCGATAAGCGTCTTTAAGTTGTTATAAATTCACAAAAATAAATAATAAATCGTGATGCCGGTGTAACAAATAACGCTATACTACATATACATTTATTCTTTACTCTGTGGCGAGGGACGTTGGATTTAGCGCCTGAGTCTTATGCCTCATATCATTGCAAGATGGCTGACGGTCAAATGTGTGGCAGAAGAAAGGCATCTTAAACATGCGTTACAGTGGAAGAGAGGGAGCTTTCAGCGCAGATAGGTAAATACATTATTTGTTGTGTAGCATAGAACTGCATAGGATGAGTAGAAGTGACGGTTCTCTTAACACACAGCACCTGCCTATTATCTTCATTTCTAGATGGCGTTTTCCATTATGGTACATAATATGAATATAGAATGCCTTACTAGTATTTGCATTTTATTCCTTTATGTTTGTTTTAATGAATAGGTAATTTTTACAAATATACTATCATCATTAATCTTTCTGCAATGTTATTTCTCGAGTATAAATTATCGTAACGCATTGTAAGTTCTTCCTGTAGTTGTTGGAAAATAAATCAACAAATGGAGAAGAGCAATAGTACTTTCATCCCAGAAATCATCATTATAGATAGCGAAGAAACACATTAAGCAAGAAAAAAATGAAAATTGCAGAGAAATCAGGCGCTCCGTATGTAATTCCACCAGAAAATCTGCTACAGCTCGTGTTTATGGACAAGATGCAAATGTAGCCAAAACTGTTGAAGCTTTTTATGGGAGAAATAATCAAATATTTGTCAGTCTTTCTGGAATATTTGCGATTTATATTTTCTCTTGCATTACAATGACGAAACCTAAAAGAACATATCCACAGAAAGGAAGACATATTGGTAATTCAAGGAAACGTACTTCTTTCTTCCATTCTGGAAAGGTAACTGGTTGTGAATTCAAATATGTAAAGATGAATTTGCATTGGTTAGATTGGTATTATGACACATTAAGAATATGATTTCAGATGAAAATGCTCCAAAACAAAATGGCAGAGGCTAACACCTATCGCTGTCAAGGAAATATGCTGCAGAACAAATAGAAAATGTTCATGAACATATTGCATTTTAACCTCGTTATAAGTCACACAAGTCCAGAGAAATTAATTCCAATGAAAATATTTTAATATGGATCTTAAGGAATCGGATTCGTATAAACAACTACTACATTCCTGGTGTGAGGAGAACTGGGAAAAATTTGGAAGTGCTGCAAAATATCATATAATATTTTGCACGGATTACAATAAAAAAAATGTTTCCTCGACGTCTGATACTTGCAACACGTGATGTGTTGACAGTGAAAATCGGAGAGGCTGATAAATAAAATCAGAGTTATATTGAAGGGCAATCCTCATGACACTTAATTGCGCCCAAGGTTATCAAAGGCACTTTAACAGAAGTGAAACGAGCCAAGATTCTCCCCAATAAAATATAAAGCGACCCAAAAGGACCCGGTCCTCATTTTGAAAAATGCAAGGCGGGTCTTACAAGCGTGTTGGAAACTTTATTATGTTACGTTTCATTAACTGGTCTCTCGGGTGGCTCATGGACCGCGGGCTAGTTTTCCGTTCGATTCCCGGTCGGGGCAAAAATAGAGCTGTAGCTTTCCATTGCAATCGGCTTGGTTTCTACAATTTATGTCACGAAAGAAAAGTTCAGGCAGGCCAAGAATTCTAGATACGGTGAAGGCAATACGTCATACCACGTCTCCTTTACCCTCAGGCGTGGATAATAAAAACATGACTCAGGACTGGGAATTCTAATATGCCAAATACATACATACAATAACGGTATCCAAACATCATTTTTTGGGGGACATATTCGCCAATGATACGGCAGTCGTGGCATCGAGCAAAGATCGTCCTGCGGTCTCTGAAGAAATTGAAAGGCATCTAGTAATCATAACCTAGTAGCTTTCTCGTTGGCAGATTAAAACCAACAAAGTAAAACCTTAACATGTGATTAACACTCTAATAAGTGTGACTGTCCTGCACTGAACAATAAACATAATCATCGCACTAATGCAATTAAATGCTTAGACATATGTTTGAATTGGATATTAACGTGAAAGATCGACATAGAAAGTTTTCGAACTTAAAAAAACTCGATCTCAAATTTTGTTGCTATCATTGCTAATCGGTAAGCACTCCAAAACGTCGCTATCAGTCAAAATTCACTTAAAAGAAGTATCCACAAAATAATATGGTATTATGACTGACCTAGGTTATTTGTCTTTGGGGTTCAATCATGGTCTTCAATCTCAAAATACTTCCGCCATACAAATCCCAGAGCCTTCGATCAGAAACAAACGCACCCTGAAATATCATTAACGTATGGTGCTCCACAATGATATTCAAATGAATACAATAAAAAATAAATAACCTCCGAGGACCACAAATAGAACGAATAACTGAAAAATTGCTCGCAATCATCATATGGCTATCAAGCTGCCCGACAACAGGGAACAAATTAGTAGATTAAGAGACATCATTTACCGATTTAAAATAATAAGAAATTCTATTGTTCATTAAGATTTATACTCATGAAAATGTCTTTAGTAAAATCACCAGTATTTCTGTAGAAATGGATTGCAATAAATAAATTGAAAAAATATGTTATACTAGATGAGGATGTAAGGAATTGGACTCACCCCTGTCAGCAAACAACACGCGAGATTTAAGAAAGCATAGTGACTTACTACTCACCAGTACGGGTTTAATTTGCTAAGTTCATGTAGTAAGTGTAGTAATTAGAAATATGAAAATACAAAAATGATAAATCGAACAGAATATATGCGGTATATTCCAAAGGCTTTATGATCGCAACACTGTAGGAACTCCCCCTTTGATTGAAACTGCAAAACTGCTAGATGTATTGAGAAGAAGTTTTACAATAATAATTTTAATGTTTATCCTTAAAACGGTTGCAACAACCCAACAAATGTGAGTTTTAAGAGGGAATAAATTTACACTTCGTATCTTTCAACATATCCTTCTGCTTGCGTACGCGCGGAAATACATTCAAAAATAAACCTGAATCATCCTCCCTCGTTTCTAGATTTGCCTGGGGAACCTACATTTTTGCCGATGGCCTGGGCAACCGCCTGACTCATTTCACCGATCCTTAATTCGCGACAAATCGGAAGACTGGAAAACGATTCCTGTTAAGTGGATGAAGTTAAAATCAGGTGCTGGATCGGCGTGTGCACGAGTCATTGGGCAGCAATTTTTCGGCTGATTGTCTTGCAGTCAATTTTAAATTGGACAATATATAGAAAGAAGCCGTATTAATATATAATCTTTTTCAATGACAATTTTATTCTTGCAGTTTTGCTGTATGTGGTGTCAAGGATGCATGGCAATATTAAAACATTCAGCTTCCAGCAGTCAGCTTTCAGATTCCGATCATTGCTTTTCCATCGATCATTAGGCAGATGAAGAGTGAAATTTGTAATGTTGTGAAGAAAAATTAATATATATTTAAAATTGAAAGAAATTAAGCAACTCATGAACTATAAAACAAAAACATTAAACAACTCATTTTGAAAATGTGCACACAATTCACTTTTCCCCATAGCACGTCATACTGTTTTAACTGTTTTTTGACGTAAAATAAATAAATAAATAAATAAATCGTATTCAAAGAAACTTTGAATCATGGGATTCCTCTCGTATTCTGACATAATAAAAGAAACAAGAGAAAACACTGTCCCCGAATTTCAAATGAGTGTTTTAGAAATACGCTTAAAATACAGTACGAAAAGGATGTTCTAAATATCCTTTATTGTATGTAATATCCGTACACAAATCCTCATAGCAACTGAATTAGCTCAGAGCCGCTGTCTCTTCAGCGACTCCAAGGTTCTAGTTTCTGTGGTTCTTGTCCCGACAATGACGGATTTTTTTATATTAGATCATGAATAAAGTTTAATTCAACCACAGTCTGGATGAGTCTGGCGAACTTCTAGCAGACGGATACTCTGGTTGGAAGTTTTTTGTGGTTTGGCGATCAATACCAGGCGAATACCGGAGCAGTACCCTAACAAAAAGGCCACGGATTGGGCGTGATATCTGCTTCCCCTTCGTTGACCTATCTTTGTCCCTTATGCACAGTCACACTTACAAACACTACACTCCCACACATGTCGGGAGTCCAGTTGGAAGATTCTCGGCTGCGGTGGAGCTTCGCTGGATGTAGATACCTGGAGAGGGGAATCCCCCGCAAGCGGATGTGGAAGTCGGCGCCGAAACTCATCTAGCACGGGAAGAATACCGCCACCTTCCAGGTTGAAACCTCCACTACACTAACGGGACTACTGACCTTAGCAGTTGCTGTACACGGAATCATCGATGAATCAATCAAAATCGTCTTTTTAGATTTATACATATCGGGAAAATTAACTTTTCAAAATAAATAAAAATTGAAATATTTTTATAATATCTTCAAAAATCAGGAATGAAAACGTTTTGAGTTCGCAATTTTCAAATTACTTTTTGTTACAATGTTCGCTGAATCATGAAACTCATTTCGTATAAAACGATTTTCGGGCAAATCTTTTTGACTGCTAGATGTCCTTCGTATCAGCAAAGAAAAACTTGTTATTAAAAATAATTGCGAAGAATGATCAACGTAAGGGAAAAATCGGAAGCCCGTAGGAGAGAGGAAGTGTCTTGAGGGCAGGAGAGCAGAGCTTCCAGCAGAGGACAGGGCATTTCCTGAGTGCGAACTCAAAGGTAACTGCTCACAGTTACAACGTGAAGTCCGAAAATAAATAGAGACAGGACTGTAACGAACACGCCGGATTGAAGTTTACGAGACAGCGGATGCGTGTTCAGGAAGATGAAAAAGTCAGGGAAGGGCGTGGAGGTCAAATGTATAGCAAAAAAACAGGAATGAAAAATATTATATAGTCGAATGTTCATAAAATTTGTTTATCAAGCCGAGTATACCGTATTAACTGAGAATAATAAAACATTTCTATAGTATAGTCTATTTACTCTTACATTGTTCGTGGTTTTGTAATGTCCAGTTACAAACGTGCTCTTTCAATTGTGAAAACATCAGGACAGTGAAATATTCAGAATAAGATGACATTCCCCTGGAGTAGGATTGTGTAAAAAAGAAGTCTGTTTTAGTGTAGCCCGGAAGAAAAGTGTTAGTGCTAAAGAAAACTGACAAATCTACAAAAAATACCAATTTGCAGGAGAGTGGTTTTAATCAGAGATGTGCATTTTACTTTGCGACCTTTACGCCGGATCTTTTTTTCCTGGGGCTTTTTCTAGCTTCAGGGAATGCCGATTTCGACTATCCACGCCGGGTACCCATTACGTCACTCATGGGGACACATATTAACCTTTACACTAGACAATGACACACTTGCGGGCTCCTTGGTCTGTGGTCAGCAGATTCACAAGGCCTTCCGCGACAACACACATACATGAAAGACAAGGGAAAAATAATCATGCTCATGGCGGAACTCGAACCCGCTACCTTTCGGACCGATGTGCTGAGTCGCCACCAGCTCTTTTTGAAACTTATTTTCTATCTGTTCAACAATACATGTTTTCCAGAGAAGTTAATTTTTGCCAGTCCATTAACATTTCGTTATTAACCTAACTGGAGGTAACTAGAAATCGAGTAACTAAGAAATTTATTTTTAATAGACTATTATAATGACAGATAACAGTAGATTATTTCAGGAGAGTTGGTGTAAGTAATTATAAATTTAATCTATTTACACGATTCTCAATCATGGGGGGACAAAACCAGTCTCTTGGAAATTTTTATTTTATTCGGAGACCTAACTCTTCAGTTTGACTTAGATTGAAATTTTTGGCACAAGTTGCAGATGGAAGAAGATCGAAACATTTTTGAGCTTGATTTGTAATAAAGTCTGTTATGTTCTGGATTTGTAATTCATCATGCATTTGCGTGTTTTAAAATAACCATCGTGCTATTACTATTTTTGTAAGATTTTATTATGTGGAATTTGCAAATTACTCAGGTTAGTTTTGACAGTAGTTCACCAAATTGGACAGGCATAAGTAAGCATTGGTCGAATAATAGATGTATCCAGTATCTAAATTTAGATTAGATTTTTTATTGATTAGTGGATAAAGTTGTACCATTTTTGCTTTAGTTTCGTTGATTGTGGATTGCAAAAGTTTATTCACTTTGAGTTTAGTATCAAGAAGTACACCTAGATATTAAACAGGTTTGGAATTATCCACCCATTCCATAGAATCTTATTTATTTTAAATTGTGCATGAGGTTTAATTTGTCGTAGTGAAAAACATTTTGCTTGTGTTTTACTCTGGGTGATTTTGATATTCCACTGATCCGCCCAGTCTGTGAGTAGATTAAGATAATCCTGAAGGTAACTGATGGCTGTTTGTATTACATGAAGTTTGGCAAAAAGTGTGGTGTCGTCGGCATATAGAGCTTTTTGAGAGTTAATTAAAAATGGTAAATCTGATATGGAAATGTTCAATGGGGTTGGCGATATTGGCGAGCCTTGCGGGATTCCTGCTGAAATTCAATGAAGATTTGAGTTGGCAAGGTTTACTTTCACACCGAATTCTCTGTCCTTGAGGAAACTTTTGATTATCTTGAATATGTAGACCGGGGGGTCTTTTTGTTTTAATTTGTATAACAAGCCATTATGCCATACTGTGACGAATGCTTTTGAAATGTCTATGAAGATAGCTGTGATCAATTGATTTTTATGGACACTGTTGGCTATGCATTCAGTAATTCTTAAAAGTTGATGGGTGGTAGAATAGTTTTGTCTAAAACCAGATTTTGACGGGGGAACTATATTATTTTCTGTTAAAATGTTGGGAATTCTTTTTAGAATTAGTTTTTCAAACAGTTTTGCAAAAGCTGGGAGCAGACATATTGGTCTGTAGTTTTCTGGATTCTTGGGATTTTTGTTGGGTGTGCAAATGGGTAAAACTGTGGCGATTTTCATGCTTTTGGGAAGTAACCTATTCTCAATGCTGCGTTATAAATTGCAGTTATTCCAGCGATCACGTTCACACTCGGTTCCTTGAGAAATCCTGTGAGATGTTATCGTACCCTCAGGGGTTTTTGTTTTTTGTTTTTGCAATTTCGTGTTCTTTTTCCGAAGGCGAAATAAATTTTAAACTGGTTGGGGCAGAAAAAGTTTGAAGATTGACATTTTCTTTTTCCTCTTTGGAATTTGGTTAACTAATGGTTCATTAGTAAATGAGTTTTCGAAATGTTTTGCTATTAAGTTGGATTTTTCAGTATTTGTGTTTGCGGTACTCGAGCCATATTTGAGATGTGGAATATTTCGTTTTTGGTTTTTAAGTTTTTGATTGTGGTCCATAAGTGTCGAGATGAAGGGTGAATTAGTTTTATGAAGTCCCTGAAATTATCATATCTTAATTGATCTATTCGTGCTTTGATAATTCTGGATATTTTATTAATTTTCCTTTTGATATCTGGTCTATGATTAGTTTGCCAGTATCTCCGTAAATTGTGTTTACATTTTATTAATTTTTTAATATTGCTTGGAATAATTAGTGAAGAATTGAACGATCGCGGTATGAATGTAGAAATTTATTGATGGTTGAATTAATATGATTTGTTAGATAGTGTATTTCTAGGTCAATGTCATTTTTTTATTAAAGTGAAATTGGGTATTTATAATTTATTTTAATCAATTCTTTAAATTTATACCATTTAATCTTTGAAGGAAGCGGAGAATAATAATCAGAGAGGTCATAAGTTTGAAAAGTAATTATTATGGGATTATGGTCTGAATCTAATTCCGGTAATACTGTTTGGAAAATTGGTAAATTAAATTTTTTATGATTATTATGTCCAATATATCTGGAATTGAATTTGGATTGTATGGATAGTGCGTATGTTCAGGTGGAGCTGAAATTTTAAATTTTAATATGTCTGCCAAATTAGCTAAGTTTCGTCCTTGCTGTGTGGTGACATTACATCCCCAAATATTGTTTTTTTTTTTTTCTGTTTAGATCTCCTATGATCATAATTTGACTGTTATAATTAAATAAAGCTTCATATATTTGCCGTGGAAATAATTTATTAGGCGATTTATAAGCTGCTATTATTAATATGTTTTGTGTGTTAACATTTGTTTTGATAGCAATTGTCTCCACATTTTGATTAGTAGGACTGTTATTCATGTTCAATTTCTTTGTGTATTAAGATTAGCACTCCTTCCGATGCAATTGTAAATAATCTATCATTTCTAAATGTACAGTAGCCAGATGCTGAAAATTTAATGTGCGGTTGTAAATGTGTTTCATTGATACAGGCTACTTTGATATTGTAATAAGTTAAGACGTCGCGAAGTCGGTTTTCTTGCCTCTTAATTCCATTTTCATTCCAATTTAAATATAAAGTTGCTGGGATTTATGGTTTAAATCCATTAAAATAGTATTATGAATTAATGTTTCAATTTGTGGCAGCATTATATTTAAAATTTGATTTAGAGTGTTATGTATTGTGGTAAGTTATTTGTTGCATGAAGGGAACTTTGCAAGCTATGCATTGGATTATTAGGAAACTAACTATTATTCTCTTGATTTTGCGGAGAGATTGACTTTTGAGTGTTATGCATGGAGTTTCTTGCAAACCAACTACAGTCGACTCCGGTTTTAGTGAACTCTGATATAGTGAACCCTCGTTATACTGAACTTAAGTCACCGGCCTCGTTTCACATATATTACAAATAAGCCTACGAAGATTCGGTTATAGTGTAATTGAACTTCGGTTATATTAACGTAGGAAATAAGTTCTGGAAATTAATTGAATCTCGTATGTTATTAGGCGAGTAGAAGGGCCTTCGGAGAGTGGGACAGTGTTCTAACATTGCAAGAAGCATTGAAAGTTGTCAAGACTGCATTACGATACTTAGACACAGAGAACAATGCATAATGATGTATAAAGAGAGTACGAACTCTGGAAAAGGATCTAGAGAAATTACTAATGAAAAATCTACAAAGTAAACAATTGAAAATAATTGATTTTTTAGGGACAAATAAAGTTATGGTTTGTTATTATTTGATCTTGGTAGTACCTTAACAGCACTGTAAATAAATTTATTTAAACTAAGAATACTTCTACTTTTTACATTGTTTTCGAGTTCTATTCTACATATTGGTAATGACTCACGACTTTCCCCGTAAAGTCTTGACACCTTTTTCACTGGGTAGAATTTTGAAAGCTCATTAAAAATTTCTATTTCACTATAAGAATATGGATATCCATGATAACACAATTAAATATCTTACTCTAAGGATCTCTGAATGAATGGAATTCAATTTTATTTGTTGCTCAGAAAGATTTTAAGTTTCGAAAGTCTTCTATTGCCTTAAGATTATCGTCTTGTCACTTATTATTTTGATGGAGAAATCATTTTAGACCACTTTTTTATATCATTTAATAAAACATGCAAGTTTTTATAATGATGAATCACTATGGGAGGAATTTTACTACTTGGTTCATTATTTATGTTATGATGATTATCATTTACTTCACCTAAATTTTCAAATCGATTTTCAGTTGGAACTGAGTAATTTAAATTATCATCTGTTCTTAAAATTTTCCTATCGTTGTAATATGTTGTAAAATATGTAGAATTGTTTGTATTTGAATTGGAAGTACTAGGGAGAATAGAATCTTCTGGGTTTGTAGTTTGGGAAATACATAATTTGTAAAGTTGTTACTGTCCGGTTGGCTGGTGATTGCATCAGACGTTGTTGCTTCGGATTGCTGCTGGGGTTGTGGTTGTCGAGAATGTAGCAGGTCTAGAGGCGTAGTTTCCGTTACTTGAACATGTGCTTGCGGCAGAGAATGTAGCTGTTGTACTATGTGTTGTGCTTGTGAAGGCTGCCATTCCTGGCTTGGCGGCTGCTGCAGTTGAGGTGAGAGCAGGAGTTGTAATTGTTCAAGTTGTTGTTGGCAGTGATGTTCCATGTGCTGCATTTGTTGTTGCTGTAATTGCAGTTGCATTTGCAAGTGTTGAATTTGTTGCGTATGCAATGGTTCTTCATCTTCTATTGTTTCCTCGTTGAAGCTGACCTGATGTGAATCCGTGTCGTTTAAGACGTCTGTGTCGTCTTCTATTAATTGCCCCGGTGTGGCACCACTAGTTAGGTTAGGTGAGTGAAGGTTAACACCTTCACTCACAAGTGTTTTGTTCATTTCACTGTTTATTGTTTAGGAGAAAACTATAGTTGAAGACTTTAGTCTGTATAACGGCACTATATTACTCATAAAACTTTTGAACTTCTAGTTTTCGTACTACGTTCGCTCTTCGCTCGTAGGCAAAGTCAAGTTGTGCTACCTCGGTCTCGATGTGATCACCTCGGCGATTCGAACTAGTCGGCCACACGCTCTAGCCACCTCGGCAATCCAGGTCAGCTCACTCTGTTTTCTACTCTATATAATTATATTCCTTCATTGAATTAAAAGTACCACTGTTCTTCAAACAGTGTCATGTCATTTTTCTTGTGCATCGAATATATTCCAAATTCTGCATTACTTTGGACATTATGTAATGCAATTGTTATTGAGTGTAATGCTTCATTTTACCGAAGTAAAGCAAAACAATATTTATCTGGTTACCTTGATAAGATAATTGAGGCACTCAGAATAATGAAGGCAGTACTCAACCGAACTTCGTTTTGGGAAAGCGACTTTTTCTGTTTTCGTTCACGTTCACTTTCATTATAGATAAATTTTTGAAGATGAAATTTGAGGGTTTTTCCATATCCCAATTCATTTCATATTTCAGTAGATGATAGGTATATGGCAAAAGTCTACCATCATACTTGTACTAGCAATGTATGTTTTACATTTCTTTATACATATGAGAAGAAACTTTAAGGAAACATTTCTTGCGGTTTTTAAGCAAAAAATTTTAAAAATTGTTTTTAAATTCCCTATATTTTGCGCAAAATCAAACGAAAACTACTCATATTTCCAAAAAATTGAACATGACTTAAACTTAACATTTTTTCAAGTTTTCATGAGGATAAAATCTTTGTCTTCAATATTATAGTTGCATGAAGACGCCCAAATAAAAAGGCATTTTTGAAATCTTCCAATCTGAGATTTCAACGAACATGAGACGGGCATAATTTCTTGGGCGTACTATCCGAGCAAAGGGTTTAATAAAAAAATTTGGAGCCATTTTTGGGAAAATTTTGGAAATATTTATGTGGCTTCTTGTAAAGTTGTCTCAAAAATAAATATATGCATTTGAATCTCCCAAAGCCTCGAGTTCGTGTAGATCGTTCGAGAAATATCAATTTGGAGAAATTCGGCTCAACAGTTTATGCGCTAGCGTTGACCATATGAAACTGGAATAGAGGATGGGAACAGAAAAATTTTAGCTTTCCGAAAATTACCCTATAGCTAAGGGTCACCCTAGTGTTCATAGACATCTACTACACACAAATGGCATTAGCGGCCTCATTACTACAACTCATGTATAATATATTTTTTTTACTCTCATTGTATAATGCTGTCATTTGATGGTTGCCACCCGTTGCATAATGATACTCATTACGATACAGATTCCATTATACATAGGTTCTTGACTGATCAAAGAGAAGTTTACAAACCAAGTTTTGTTACTTTTTTTTGAGAATGGTTCTAGCAAATGTTTTGTTCGATTGTGTACATTACATTCTATATTATATTATGTTTGTAAGTTTTAATTTCTTTTGTTATCAGTAATTTTTAAGTGGAATATTATTTAAAATAAATTGGATCGTAATTTCACTGATCCTATTGACTAGCGCAGTGGTAGTAGAGGGAACATTTGACTGATCTTAAGATCAGAACGCAAGTAATATTGTGTTGTATGTTCCTGCCGTATGTTTGTCCTTAAAAACTTTTAAGGACTACTAACCAATTCTTTAGTTTGAAATGTCTAGTGAATCAGAGGATGAGTTGGCACCTCCAGAAATAAGAGAAAAAGCGAAAATGGTGACCTCGGAATTATTGCAGCAACTTTTGTACTCTCTCGCAGGCGGACTGGAAAACCAAAGCCAACTGCGGCAGGTAGGTAGCTGTCCGCTAGGTAGCCTTGGCTCAATCCTGCATGTCAACTGACACAAAATGATCCAATGTAAAAGTTTAACTTATAAAAGTTACCATAAGTCGTAGAAAAAGTACCGTATGAAACTCAATGTAATGGGTATTAACTCGTGTGACGTTTACGATACACGCTCGTTCCTCGCTCGTATCACTAATATCACACTCGTGTATAAATATCCATCATTACATCATCGTTTCATAATGTACTAGTGTGGAACGATTGGCATTATATAATATCTTGAAAAATATCCAGGTCTTCTTCCATTGGTTCGTCAGGTTCAATGTCTTTGTCTTCGTGTTCTTCATCTTGTCTCGTTCCAGCTCGTAACTTGCCTTTCAGGTCATTTTAAAAATGATCGTCATATTGTCGCAACACTTTTTGCTATTGAGACACAAATTAGATCATTAATACCTGCCTTCTTTTTGTCAAATGTTTGCAATTTATTTTAGCATTTGTAGTTAGAATTTTTGCCCTACCACTCGAATGAAGTCTCCTTCTCGTACTCTCTTATTGTCTTCCTTTAAGATGGCTAGAAATATACTCTTATGTATTCTGGGTGGTGTACGCCGGCCGGGCGTATGCTGTGTCTGTAATTGGACACAAGTTACACAATACCTTGTTGGGCCATAGGGTACAAGAGAAGGTAATGCGTTGTCATTCGCCTTTGCTACTTCAGTCTGTAAGTCCTGGAACTGGGCTACGCGTTTTGACAAATCTTGTACAAAGATTACCAAATCTTTCACTGTGCCAATAAATTTTCTTGCTGGTAAAACCTTTTCAATTCCATCCTGGAGAGCGAAATTGTGGTTATGAGCATTGCAATGCACAAATGACGCTAGAGGCTCTTCTTCGCTCATTCGCGACTGTAAACCTGAAATTTTGTCAGAAACGATCGATGGCCTATTGACCTCCAAAGTTTTCAAACTGGCAACTTGGCTAGGGCGAAAATGTTGACTAGGTCGAATGTTTCCGCTTTCGTACTGTGCGTTGTGAAAACTCAATGAAATATTCATTTGCTGATAAATTTTCGGAAATGATACTGAGGTCAACGGAAAATTGCCCAGATTGGGACACGTCGGAAGTCATCTAATAAAATCGAAAAGTACTCAGTTTCTCTTTATCTCTTCCACGATTTTCATCAAGACTGTAGTGGCCATCAGTTCTAGAATTTCATTTTGAAAATCGTGATCGAGCCATCTGCAGCTATCTCTTTGCAAGCAGAGTTTCAATTCCGCCACGTCTTGTGCTCGAGTATTTAAAAACGTCATGAAGTTGGAATTCTCATCGTTGTTGGTACCGCGAATTGGAAGGTCCTTTATCACCAGTGCTTTCAACGCACTGAAGATTTTCAGCAATGCCGTCCTTAACCTTATCCAACATTTGCTTAAAGTGAACCGTCGAAATGGATTGTACAACGTTGATACTTTCAACGTTTCTTAAAGCTTCGGTGCAATCAGTGTGAAGAGATCTCGTGGCGTGGGTCTTTATCCGCTCTGCTAAATATGTCCAATTCGAAAATACGTCAACCCAAGCTTCTTCAATTTGATGGCATGCACCTCGAACTTGATTAATTTGCGTCCGCACGCTTTGCTGCAAACAGTGCAAATGCCTTTATTGTTTCTGTTCAGTTGAAAACACGGATTATGCGTTTCCAGATTTTTCAAATTGCGAGTACCGAAGAGCTCTTTTCAGCCAGCTCTAAAAAAAACATATGTAGGACGCTATTTCCTGCATTATTGTGCGTATTTTACTTACATCGTTTTTTATCGTCTGAATGTTTACGAGTAATATAATAATATTTAACGACCAATTTACCTGACAAAGTAGTTTTATTTAAACAGTGGACGTTTCGACCATGTTTTTGGCCTCATCAGAACAATGAACTACAGTTTTAAAATATGACATGATATGACATGTTACTTATTTTGTAAAAGTGTTCAGTGCGGAGAGAAGAAAAGAAAACTTGTATCAAAATTGATCTTAATTTGCTTAATATCCATTGTGATGGATAGACTGCTTTTCGAAAGGTAATGGGTATTTCTTCACAATCTGTTGCGTAACGGCATTGTCTACTCTCTCCAAGTTTTTTCTTTTTCGTCGCACCATGAATCAGTCCATCTGTCTCCCCCCGTGCTTTTATTTGTTTACACATGTACACACAGACATGCCGCCATAGCCGTTGTTTATTGTGCGCGTACACTAATGCGCATGAGAGAAGAGCGGATTTTTCCACCTGTAAATTCAAAAGTGGGCATTCGATCATACGAATTAATAAATAAGAAGAGTCAAATAATATGACGCAAGAATACCGAGTTGTATAAGGGTCGCGCTGAACTGAAGAAAAGACAAAGGCGCGGGCCTTGAGACTGGCTTCAAAACAGATTCACGTGGATCATGTGGAGAAGAGTGGATGTGACAAAATATTGCTAAGTGAAATAACTTCAAGATTTTTATATCGTGCGATGATACGAATGTTCGTGCGGTCTCGGGTCGCTACAAAATATAACAAAAACGTTCTTTTATTTTGTTTAATAATTTAACAACTACTGTCAAACGATTTACCATACAAAAGAAAGTTTTTTATGTATTTAAAAAAATCATCATCAGAATTAACATGGATGTCCCTATGTGCATGCCGTTAATGTGCGAAATTTAGTGAATGTAAGTGGATGTGTGTGCGTGTGTAAGGGGAGAGGATAGTGCGAGAAAGTGGAGGAGGAATAAGGAAACTCGCGCACTGTCCGTGGCCCGTTTGTTACGCTCGGTCCGTGCTGTCCGTGGCATTTGTTGGAGTACAGCTCCAGCATTCGCCTTGCAATGGCATCGCCGAAAAAAATAAAATAAAAAAAAACTAGCGGTCAGAGCAGCTGGCCGCTAGAGTTCTCCACCAGACAGCAGCATGATTCGACCTAGCCATTTAGCTTGTGACAAAAATCCGCTACTCTTGAGGCTCCAACCCGAGAGATTTATTTCCTTAATGAAATATCTTCTTCGAAGATAAATCTTTAACAAAATCATGTACACTTTCTCGCAAATGTGAGTAGTTTTCGCATAATTTCGCATGAAATGTAGGCAGTTTGCAAAACTACCCACCTCAAAGTAACCTTGCCTGTAGGGGGGGGATAATTGAAATAAAAAGAAAAGGTTAGAATATATTATCATTAAAAACGTTACCAAACTGTGGTGGGGATTATATATATTATTAATTCTATATTGCAGATGGCTAGTACGCATCAAATCTCTAAAGACAGAAAAGGCAAATTACTCGCAGTTGATACAGTTTCTGCACGATGGTTCTGTGATTGTATTGAGTCGTTCGAGTGCATCTTTTTTCTAACTATAATGGTTGAAATTTCCATTCGCATAGAATTATTAAACAAAGATCTCCAGACGTCGGGTCTATGCATTAAATTCATATTAAACGATAGCAGTGACATGTGTTGAACGGTTATCAAAGAGATTTGGCATAAAGGTGTTTCTGATCAACTTTAACTTGACGAATCTCAAGTTCCGCATCGGCGAAAAGTTCCTAAACGTGTTGATCCAGGATCAAACGAAAACTGCAAATTAACACCTGAAGATTTCTTCAGGAAATAATATTTTGACGTTTTCGATAAATTACTCGTGTCTTTAAAAAGTCGATTTGATAATGAATCAATGATTTCTTTAAATCGTTAGAACGATTTGGAATAGCTCGCCGACGTCGATAAAATTGTACACTTTTATGCAGAGTGGTTTCGATATACAAAAGATTGCTGTGCGATCGGGACTTGCTTCTGAAACTTTTAAAGAGACAAAATGAATCGGCGAAAAACTTGGAGGGAGTCGTAGATTTGTCGGTCGAGCTGTTTGTAGAAATAAATTACATAACATTTTTATAACATTTTAATGATAAACATGATATTTTGAAAAAATTCTGTTTTCTCTTTTCCCCTAATATACTATATAGAGAACTAAATATTTATAGAGAACTAAAACCCTCCTAAGAACTTCAGAGATGACTACTTTAAGAGCAATAACAGGAAAAACAAGATGAGATAGAATAAATAATAAAGATATAAGGAATGAACGTGGCGTGACGGACATCCTAAAATTCATAGGAACAAGAAGAAAAGGCTGGGATGAACACGTTTCCAGGGCAGATAATAGTAGGCTGATCAGAATACCAAGAAGGATTACCTACCCACAGTGACACTACCGGCACCCCTTCATCCCCCTGCCTGCGTGTCACGTCGTAGTGTCACGGAAGAGGTTGGCCGCGCAAGTCGTTCTTTTCACTACGCGGGAAAAGGTGTCGCCTCCAAGTATTCATGGGTGCAATTGCACTTATCAACGTTTCGGCTGTCAAGTTATGGCCTTCTTCTGAGCTATACTGCTGAAGAAGCAGGCCACAATATGATGGCCGAAACAGCTCGACCGACTGTGACGCGGCTCATCCTGGACAGCCAAGTATCTTCAGTGAATTTAGCATTGGACAAGTAGCGACGTTGATAAGTAATATTCCGAGTTCGAAGAAGTAACTTTAGTGGCTGATGTGCACAATCTTTTTTGCACACTCCTGACTTAAATTTACTTTTGTTATTTAGCAACCTCATAATGAAGCAATACTCTTTTTGCCGTCAGAAAGATTGCAACTAAACAAAGCTAAGCAGGGCCGATCCGGTGGCCGAGATCGCTAAGGCAGTAGTATCGTAGCGATCTCGGACCGAAGGGTCGCATGTTCGAATCCTGCCTCCGACATGGTTGCATTTGTGTTCGGCCTTCCGCCCCTTATCACCACCATATCGTTTCATCTTCACACTTACCATAGCATTAACTCCAATAGTGGTCGCTAATGATCTAGATGTTGCCGCGACTTTAAATAAAAACAACAACAAAAAACCAACCAAAATCCCTGCTCAATCATCCACTGACGATGCAGTTACAGTAGGTGCAACAGACGTTTCGGTTCACGACTTTACGTTTAATAATATAAAATATAAAATTTTAAATATGAACGAGACTCTCTTTTTAGTATCATAAGTGCGCAAATAATACATCTCCATACGATAAATAAATCAAATCGTGAGTTTTTTCATAAGTACTGTTTTTTAATACTAGTGTAATATATATATATATATATATATATATATATATATATATATATATATATATATATATATTGGGCATTTTAGGGTCTGATTAATCCGACTTTTACGAACTAGCAGTTTCGAGGCCAGGGCTCTGTGTTTTATTTCTAAGCCTGGGTGTAAGGACGAGGATGACGTATTCGGTTTGTCAGACATTAGTGAATAGGTAAATAACTCAAATGAAGCTTTTTTGTTGTATTCCCTCTTTCTATCCATTTAAAAATGGGGTACCAAGAGCGATGGAGCTCCGAATTCGGGAGAACTCTACCCACTTCCATTCTCCATGGATGCAGCCCACACAGCTTTTTCTCGAAACTCAACGAAATTCTCGAAAAATACAAAAGTTCCGTATTATTCCATAAACTATCGCTTTTCAAAATTTCATTAAATGTTTGAAAATGATGGGGATGAAGGGGCCCTGGCTATCGCGAACGACCTGCAGCAGACCCTCCACTGCTAAATGGGCGAGAGAAATCCAGTTTTCCACTCGGAAAGTGTACACAAACAACTTCGATGTTCATAACATTGAAACTGGAACATCTAAAATGTTTTTGACGGACAGGGGGTCATTCAACAATAACATGCCAATCAAGTGAAAGCATTAGCTGCATCAGTCACTTCCTGCTACAGGATGATTACATTGAAACAATGATTTGATGTAAATTTGTTACAAGAAGATTTGTATGTAATTAAATATTTTTCTGTTTACTTACTAGTTATGATCAAAATTGTGTCACTTATTTACGCATTCGGCTTTTTGAACTGATTTGAAACCTATTTGATTATCCATATTTTCAAATGTGGTATATATTTTTACAAATTTGTAGATAACTCACATTTCTTTGAATATTTCAACATTTTTCTTGCAATATTATTTATTTTATAGTCTTTCAAAATTATTCTGAATGATATTTTTCAACATGCAGTCAATTGAAAGTTCGGGTTAAAATATGGGTTTAGAATTCAATTCCAAACCCATGGATTTAACTCCAAAAGTCCAAGATGGAATCATTATTATTTATGATGTTGAACAGTAGTTTTGTCAGCACAAAGCAATATTAGGAGATAAAAAAGGCAGTTTCATTTTTGAAAATTTAAAATAGTGCTTCGTCACACGCTGTCAATTATTAGAAGCAGACTAAGGAACTTACTTTCTGCAACGCAATAATATTCCGTTTATGTTTAAGTCTTGGTCTTCAGCTAAGTTTAAATCAGTTCTTTGAGTGTTCTATTTATTTAACTCTGAAATTTCATTAATGCATTATGTTCACTTCTTTAATCATTTTATTCCATTGTTAATCCATACGATACTCCATATTTTAATTTGATGTGACTTTATGAAATTATGTTATCGTCAAACGGTATTATGTATTATGATATCAAAACTGTAGCGAACCTTCAGAAAAGAAAGGCCAGCCCTTGTGACTCATCGAAGTTATTTTAGCCAAAGATAAAATACCATTCTTCTATGATTCCTCTGTACCTGTGCTCCCAGCAAATTTCAATGACATTCGAGATCTACTGCTATAGTCTAGTATAGTCATCGAACGACACACCATTCTGGAAAATCAACCTGCACTAACTACATATTAACGGGGGAGATGCTGAGAAAATTCGCGTAGAAGACGACCAAGAGTGCAAATAATATTTTCAATAGGCAAAGTTCAGTTTTAAATATATTCTACTTTTTTAAAAATTTTGTGATATCTGACTTTTTAAAACATTTTTCATTTGTATATTTTATCAAAACAATTTTTAAACAAATGTAATTTCCCTAATTTTTCCCTTTTGTTTTTATTTATTTCCTTGAATAACTTTTGAATGTTTGTTATAGATTATCATTAAAATAATTTAGACATCCCAAAGCAAAAGCAGTTAAAACATTTTTGTGTAAAAATATCAAATGCGTTTTTCCGGGCACCAGCATTTTTTGAGTTCACCCTTCGTATTTGCAACGCCGCAATTGTTTTCGAAAGTAAAAATCACAAGATCTCGCCTCGGAAACAAAATTTCGATTCAGAGTACAGAGAATAACACTTGAAGAGTAAGAATATTGATTGAATAATCTATACATTTAAGCAACGCATGGAATAAGAATGTATTTTGGCATACTGACTAAAAGTTTCTTATCCATTCCGGAAGAAACTTGTAGACCTTTTGTTTTTGTAATTCTATGTCACTATTTGGAAGTCATCAGTGAAAGGAAACATGATTAATAAAATTATATTCTTAAAAAATCTACTACGTCAGACGTAAACGAAATGATGCGTAATTCTGATTGATATATTGCAAGCAATTTAGATACATTTTAAATAACACAAAGCAAGATAAATTTGAATTTTGCGTATGTTCATAGCAATGCCTCTTAGAGTGTATATACAAAGGATAAACAAAGTATCCTCATATTGCGCTTTCGTTTAAAAACCGCATGGGGCGTTCACTGTCAGTCGCGTAAAAATAGGAAGCGATGAGGGATTCGCCGGAACAGCAGGACCAGCTGATTCGTTACGTGCTATTTCGACGCGCGAGCACTGTTGCTCAAGGCGCGGCGCGGGACAGCGGCCATCGCTCCCCGCCGCCGACAAGCATTTACAAGGCGAGGCTTAGCAGGCAGCAGCCAGCAGCGCGATGACACGAAAATGTAGGAAAATTGAAAAAAGGTACTACTATCATTACCAGCATTTTTATTTATTACACGGGCAGTCTCTGATGGCTCAGCCATCATCACCACAGGTACTGTCTGCAAGCCAGAAATCATACTGCAGTCGTCTAGAATAGTTCAGAGGTTCAGGAATTTCTGGTTTGCAGATAGTACATGTTGTGATGATGGCTGAGCCATCATCTTCCTGGCCACAGATCTGATAATCATTTTAAGACATCGAAAAGTGCTTATGTAATAAATATCACATCACATACTTAGCCACCAACATATATTATTATTTACCTCAAATCTCTTCCCTTGCAACCTTTAGACTCGCTAATAACCCGAACCGTACCAGAATAAAAAACAGATACCCCTACAATATATTCCTCAAAACCTTCTCCGAATTTGAACCAGAATAGAGGACCCAATAGGGCATCCTCAACCTTATGTTAGAATTAAGTCTTAGAAATAAGTTTTAAATATAAGTTAGTAAGTAAGTCCATCAAACATATGTAAAGTTTGTACTACAACTGACCTATGTACATCCATCAAAATCAATAAATAAAATAAAATAATAAAATAAAATATGTAATAAATAAAAATGTTGGAAATGACAAATGCTTTTATTCAAGTATTTAGAATGCCAACAATACATCGTAAATTAAACCAAAAGATCGGATGCAATAGATGTCGCGCTTCTACGTTCAGGCGACAGAAGCAAAGCCACGAGGCGATCGTGGAGCTTAGCCCCAGCAGACATTCCACGCCCCCAACAAATTTAGCTCCTCCGGATTTCGGAACGAGAAACACAGTTTCCGAGAACGTCTTGGAATTTCCCATCTTTATATCAGGGATGTCACATTCGTTTTAGTCAAAGCAATATTTCTTACACGCCAAATACACAGATGTCGAGGAACAGATTTCACAAGCACAAAAATCTATGTATGTATTATTTTTCTTTTTTGTTTATTTAAGTTTTAATTTGTTTTAAATAATGTTTGTAATATTGTACTGTTATTATTGACTTAAAGCAACCAAATAGAGAAACGAAAAGACCGGGAGAGGTGACTCAGGGTATGAACTGATGTCACTGCATTGCCTCTGATCGGGAGGTCCTAGGTTCGAGTCCCGACGCTGTCAGGACTTTTGACACTGGCTTGTCAGCTAGGGTTCAACCGCTGTCTGGAGGAGAATTGTAGCGGCCTACTCCACTAATCGGTAGTTTTATGTGGTTTCTTCGATCAACACCAGGAGAATGCCGGAGCAGCACCCAAACGAAGAAGCCACGATTCGCGCGCGGTCTATCCTACCTCTTCCTTGTCCTATCGTTACCCCGTACTTACAAACACACACACTTACGTGCACTATTCTACCACACATCCCGGGAGACCGGTCGGGAGTTGGGAGCTTGTCGCGGCTGGGACGGTGCCTCGCTGGTGGGAGATACCTGATTAGGGAAAGCCCCACTAGCCGACGGGAGCACGGCGCCGGATCTCACCATCCAGCGGGGGAACGTCATCTTCGAGGAAAAAATACACTACGCTTACGGGACTAAGAACTTTAGCAATCCCGCGACCGGAATCACCAATCAAACAATCAAGGAATGAAAAGGATCTCTTAATGGTGGGCGTCCGTTAAGAACAATCGAAAGAAGTAGTGAGTAGAAGTAGAAAGAGTTGTAAGCAAAGATGACGTATAAGTACATTTTTCTAAGAAATAGTAATTTTGCTCATGTTTTTTCTAAGAAGATGGTATTGGAAAACGTATTCAACAACTCACGGCTGATAATACAAATAACATCTAGGAATGTTATAAATCTCGCTAGCTCCATGGTTCATAAAGTTCAACCGCATGTGTTATTTACTGTTTATGGGCATAAGGACCTTCATAACTAAAATTGGTGACATAGCAGTTAACAAAATTAAAAATATATTTTTAGGACATTATTATGAAGGTGAACATCATTAAAATATCGTAAGATGATAATGATAATAAAATGTATTATATTTCTGATTAGCAATTAAAATATTTCTAATTAACTTTTTAGAAATGAAGATTCACCTTACATATATTTGTCAGAAAAGTCTATCGCTTTCTTTGCGGAACTGCATTCAGAAACATAGGGCAGATGTAGGGACGAAGATGAAGAAGACGATGGTTCCGTAGCTGATGGATTAAATAAGTAAGTAGTAGATAAAAAAGAAATTAGGAGAGGTTACGTTAAAAATAAGAAACCAAAATCAGACTGCTGAATTTATTTATTTTACGTCAAAAAACAGTTAAAAACTGCGTATGACGTGCTATGGGGAAAAGTGAATTTTGTGCACATTTTCAAAATTCTGTGATCCCTACACTAAGTCATATACTACTTAAATTTTGAATTTTTGAAAGGGAGAAAAAAAACTCCCATGTAATAAAATATATTTTCAAGGATAAACAAGCAATAAATTTTGAATTTTGAAAGGGAGAAAAAAAAACAAAAAAACTCCCATGTAAAAATCTATTTTCAAGGGTAAATAAGCAATAAATTTTGAATTTT
Organism: Teleogryllus occipitalis; assembly: GCA_011170035.1. Lineage (NCBI taxonomy): Eukaryota > Metazoa > Arthropoda > Insecta > Orthoptera > Gryllidae > Teleogryllus > Teleogryllus occipitalis. The sequence goes on along the minus strand of BLKR01015174.1, from coordinate 12,121 downwards.
GAAAGGGAGAAAAAAAAACAACAAAAAAACTCCCATGTAATAAAATCTATTTTCAAAGATAAATAAGCAATAAATTTTGGCTCTTATTACTTCCTGCTGCGACAACATGGAAACGATAATTTGAATAATTGTATTTCCCACTGAATTCTAGAAGACGTGCACAGAAAATGAAGTTACATTTATGTTCAGAAGCAAAACAATGGCCATCTCAGCATTTGTTCAATGGATCAGGGAAACTGGACGAAAAACCTGATCGAGATGGGGGTCATTGACCCGGAAGCTGTAGTACAATAGTTGTTACAGGTTGTGGAGAAAAGAAGCCTATTGAAGCCTGTCCAAAGACATATTTACAATATGATGATAATGGTGGCATTGTGTTAAAAAAGTATCAATTACTTGCAGTCATTGCGAACTAGGGGTGGTCCAACAGCACGAACGTTCTCGCATTATTTATAACGGTTACGTAATATTAAAATATACTTCCTGAACCTTTAACAAGAATGTTCAACTGGTACAACTCATGTTTTTTACCTCACAATATTTATAGATCTAATTTTGAAGAACTGATTTTATTAAGGAAAAAACGCTTCCTTCAGTATTTTAATTTTAAGAAAACGCCGAAGAATTTAAACTTTTGAAAGTTTTGAAAATTCAGAGCTTAACGAAAATTAGCCCTGCGTCTTTTTAAACGTACTTTATCAGAGAAAAAGGTACCCAATAATTTGAATCCATTTTTGAGAAAATTTTGAAAATATCTTTGAGGTTTAATGTAAAGTATCCCCTCGAAAAAAAATTAAAACACCCGTTTCAAATTTGAAGGGACTAAATGAATCGGCCAAATGAATTAAGGAATATCAATTTTGGAGAAAATTCTATAAACGGTTTAGATGCTACACGGTCGGATAATCGCCGTTCTGCCGTAAGCCATGTTTTAGGTATAAAGAACCCACAAAAATTGGAATCTGACTGCATAACGAAGATCTAAGGTACTACGGAGAGCAATTTATCCCATATCAGAGAAAGTATTATCCACTTTTCTGGAATCGGACGTTTTGTTGGTATGTCCACTGATACTACAATTTGAATTTTAGGACCAATATTTTAAATGTTTCTATATTCATAACAGCCTTTCATACGTTGATATGTATATTACTAGCTTAATATATTACGTATGCGTGAAGAAATTGAGAGACAAATAAGCAGACTGTGGCTTTGAGAGATGTCAATTGTTTCGTTAGATACCGAAGATCTCGGGAAAACTAATAATAAAACAATGAATGATACAGTTTCGAATTTTACTGAGAAATGCAAATACTTGATTGTGTTATTCCACCTGTTCTCCTTTGGTTCGGACTGACTGAATTCTCATTCTCAGCGCGTCACTGCTTCCGTCACAGCTGATGTCATGCGACGAACTAAAAGGAATTTCAGTTCCCAAGTGTGACTCTTCAGAACAGCCAAATTTTGCTTCATTTGCCATACTCTCTACAGCAGCTTTTTTCTCCTGTAACTCACTAGTTTCCTCTATTTTTTTGTACCATAAGCGGGGAGTAGTTCTAAAAATATCATTGTTCTATTTAGCCTGTCCCAGTGGTATGATTGATAATTTCGAGTTTCCGGACACAACAACGGCTATGATTATTCAACCCGTTAGTGAAGTACATGTTTTTTCACAGGAAGTGGCGGTAATCATCACCGGCTGGATGGTGAGATCCGGTGCCGACCTACATGCCATCTTGTGTATTTTCCGCAATCAGGTATCCCTCAACCGCGGAGCACCAGCGGGGCACTGTCCCAGCAGGTACAAGCTTTACGTACCCGAGTGCTCTCCAGACGTGTTGTAAGGGTAAGTGTGTGTAAGAAAGGGGTAAGGATAGAATACGGAAGAAGAACGAAATATCGCGCGCGGTCCGCGGCCCGTTTGTTAGGGTACTGCTCCAGCATTCGCCTAATGCGAGTGGAGAAACCTCGGAAAACTACCGATCAGAGCAGAGGTCACTAGAATTCTCCATCAGACAGCGGCGGTATTCGACCTAGCAACCTAGCAAGTGTCAAAAATCCCGCCACCGAATACCGCAAATCCCGCCCCGAACCCTAAAATCTTCCTGGCAGAGGCTCTCCAGTGACATCAATTGATGTTCTGAGCCCTTCTAAGAAGATTCGGTCGAATTTGCTGAAGAGAAAGCGACCGTAAACACAAAACGCACAGAAACGAAAAGAAACGAGAAACAGAAAACTCGAATATTTATTCTCTCTCCTTCGTCTCTCCCTCCCTAGCTCTCGCTCTCTCTCTTTCTCTCTCTCACTCTCTCTCTCTCTTAATTCTTAAACTTTACGTAAATGCTTTCAAAGAAGAGATCTTTATAGAGATATTGCATTTTACATCAACATTTTATGTTCATAATCTCGTTTTTTGGGCCCTCGGTTCGCAAGGGATTGTACATGTTAATAACCAGAGTCTGGGAGTGTGGACCATAATATCAGGAAAAAATGCACCAATACTCTCCCCCGCACTTTGGCGCAATAGTCTCTGACGATGCTGGGCATCTCTACGCCTTTTTCTGGACTTCTCAAACTGAGTTTTCTCATCGTCACAGAGCAACAGATTCTGGGACAGTGCGAGAAAACGCGCACTATAATCTTGCCCGTCCGGGAATGGAACCCGGGGTCGCGTCATGGAAAGCGAGCACGCTGACATATGAGCTATCCGCGAGGGAATCTCCCCCCCCCCACCATACGTCACATCTATATATTTAAAAAAATAAGGTATTCTGCCATGGCTTAGTTTAGAGCTTCTACTGAACCGATTGTAGTATTTTTTTCCTTTAAATGAAAGAATGTGATCCCTAGATGTGTTATCAGATATTGTTTGTGTCGATTCACCAACATTTACGGTGTAAATTAATTAATTAAATCAATCTTTAATAATACGCTTATCAATAGTCAATTGTTTTCTTCCAAAGGGTGGCTGTTTTAAAATTGATATACGTAGATGTGAGTCCCCGCTGCTTCATGGTGGCGCTGCTTGATGTTTTGTTTTGATTGTTGAGATTTGTTCATAATTCGTCAAGGTTTTGTTTCAGTGTAATAATTGAATTGTGGTGTTGACAGTTTGCATGCATTTCTATTTGTGGTGTATTTTGTGGAGAACATTCGGACAGTGGGATTTGTTCGGTTGTATTGAAGTAGTGAAGTTGTTCACAGGTTATGTCGAATTCCGTATCGTTGCCCACGTGCCCCAAAAGACGCAAACGTGGTACATTGACTGGGAGCAGGGAACGAGAACGTCAGCGTGTGTCGTGATAGTGAGGTCATTTCGTTTTCTGTTGGGTCATTGTCTATGAAATGTCAGTTTTGTTCTACTTTGTACTTGCCATGTGAGAAAAATTCTGTAAACGAGTTTACTCTGTGTTGCTTAAATGGGAAAATTAGTTTACCTTCGAACAATATGCCAGAAGAAATCAAACAGTTGCTTGTAGGAGATAATGACACATCAAAAAACTTTAGAAATAATAACCGTCAGTATAATAAAGCTCTTTTTTTGCGTAATTTGGTGCCGATATTACATTGCCACCTGGTCATGAGCCATACGTGTTCAATATTTTGGGAACTCCACATCACAGAATATCTTCGTTATACCCTGAAGATTCAAACAATGCAACGTATTGTGAACATTAGTCTGGGCACAGTATTTTACATTTATCTCAGATCACACCGTCAATTTTTGACGGGTTCTCACTAGTAAATTTTTAAATTCTTGGCTTACTATGAATTTACGTAGTAAAGAGAAAGTATTTTGAGATTGCGACAAAAATCGGCGATTTTTATTATAGAAAAAATCATGTTGTGGAGACCTAATTTCGAAAAAGTTGATACATTTTCTTCTTAACATGTAGTAATTTACTTCCTCTAAATCGATGTGCAGTCAAATTCCACGATTTGTGGGCTCTTGATACCGAAAAATCGTTTCACATCGAAACTTGTCTTTCTGCCTGTCTGTCTATTCATCCCTCCATCTGTGGTGAACACTAGCACCTACGCCGTTCAGACGATTTTCTCCAAAAGTGGTATTCCACGATAGATTTGGACGAACTCGAGGGCCTAGGAGTTTTAAACGGATATTTTGATTTTTGGAGCTATTTTACACTAAGTCTCAACAACATTTTCACACTTCTTTTAAAATGGTTCCAAATGGTTTGATTAAACAATTTCCTATGATATTACAGAGCATGAAAGTGAAAAAGCTTAAAAGAATGGCGCATTTCTCATTTTTGTTTAACTCTCTGGATATTTTAAAATTGGCAGAGTTGAAATTTTTTTACATTTTTCTTCAACTGCAATATTGAAGACAAAGATTTTTCCTTAATAAAGTCCTTTGTTTAATGATAGTTCATGAAGAAAGTTCATGTTGAATTTTTTGAAAATGTCAGCGGTTTTCTCATATTTGTGCGTGAAATATAGGCAATTTTTAAATAATCATTTTCCCACAAACGGCTCCAAATTTTTCATTTTTTCCCCCTTGGGTAGAGCATTAGGCGCTTAAAAATTGCAAAAAAATCGTACGTATGGTTTAGGCGCTAGCGGTATTCACAAACGGACAGACGGACGTACGAACATTTTGAAAAAACACTTTTTCGGAATCGGGGGACCCCAAAACGTGTAGTTCAGTGGAAATCGATTTTCCGAAGCATTACATAACTTTCTCTATATCATATATTTCTCTATTTCCGTATATACGTAAGTATACAATAAAGTAAAAATAACATTGCTAAGTACAAAAATTAATGATAGAATTTTTTTCTTGTATGAAATCTACTGTAAAAACTTGGATGTTTAAAGAAACTCATGTACAATTTTATTGAAAAAATAAGTTGTTTTCACATATTTTCTGCCTGAATTAAATGCAATAAATAAACACATTTTTTTCAAAAACGGCTCCATATTTTGACTGTAAATTTTTATGGGATAGAGTAAAAGGCGCTTAAAAATACCACAAACATTGTTTTCGTTGCGCATTCATCCGTGACGATATGGTGTAGGGGTAACGCGTTGGTGTGTGTTATTTCTGAGAGACTGGGTTCAAATCTCAGTGTGGAGAAACAATGCTTGCTTGTTGGTAACTTTTTTCAGGTTCATTGTGTTGTAATATTGCGTCTCGTTGGAAATAATGGGAGGAAGTATGTGCTTTTGTAGCAGCACCAGTTATTGTTTGATGACGAAATGAGTTGATTCAAATTAAATTTGTTGATATTTAAAAATAAAATGTATCAATTTTAGAATATTTATGACAAAAATTACGATGAAAATTGATTTTTCATACGAATTTCTTGATTCTTATGACGATACAAATTGATTCTTATACGAATCATTTTTAAGAACTTTTTAAACATATTACCCATTCCTTGAGTATTCATACAATCATTGTTGGTCGGAAATTAATGTTGAGCTTGCCTCCCTTAAATTAATTTTAAAGCTTCGTAGATAGATTAAAAATATTTGGCTAGACAAAGTGCGGTGCAATATATTTGGCCAAGGTCATCCAGGTGAGAAAGGGACGACCGGCTTTGTTCCAGTAGTCTAATACCGAAGATTTCAGTGTCTAATACTGAAGATTTCGGAATGCATTGACCGATGTGATTTCGTAGACTGGTTGTGTGCTCTCACCTTCGCGAAAAAAATTATAAAAAGTAAACTATTGTTTTAGGATGAGAATTGCGCGTATATAGGACATATTTTGATTAGCATATGTTAGTGAATATGTACTCATAGAATCACCCTTTTACTATAACTATTATTCAGTCACAGTTTTTGGAAATTTAACTTACGTGAGGGAGAGTTAAATGATGGAATTTCAGGAACATAATTGCCCCTTCAATTGAGTACTAGGTTAGAGCGATTTTATTGTACGATATCGTAGGCAATTAGTGGAGAAACAAAAGAGATTGCGGAATGTCTATTCGATGGAAAAGGGAAGTACCACGGTCCGACCAACCAAGGAATGTGAAGAGTCGGTGAGCAAACGAGAGCTGACGGAAAGCGGTGAATGAGCGCGCGGTCCCATTTGACTCGAGCAGTCGCAGGAGCGGCGTCGCGGAGGGCGGAGGGCGGAGGGGCGGAGGGGCGGAGGGGGTGGGCAGGGGCGGCGCGCGAGCCAAGGTGCGTGGGCGGGCCTACCCCTCTCCACTTCCGCGTTGATGTTGATGGTGCGCAGGCGGAGCTCCTCGTTCTCGTAGAGCATGCCCCGCGACGACTTGCGGTCGAGGCGCCGGTTGGGCTTGACGTTGACATCGCGGCGGCGCGCTCGCAGCATGCTGGCGGTGCCCACGACGCCCGTCGCCATGGTGGCCGGGCGGCGGCCTCTGGAGCGCGGGAAGGGGGCGGGGGCGGGGGCGGGCCCCTTCGGGCAGCGCCGGGCGCCCCGCGGCCTGGCAGCGCGCGCTGGCCGTCTTGGGCAACACCTGACGCGCCTACCGCATCGCTGGCCCCGACGTCCGGATTCGGCAGCTGCTGACCCCTTTGGAGCGCCCAACGCCCCCGCACTCGCACTCGGCGGGCTTTTGTTTGCGGCCCCGGCGCCGCGCGCGCGCTCCGGTCTATCCTCTCGGCGGCCTTTTCCTGGAAGCGCCGCCCGCGTACAAAGCCGTGTGTATCCCGGCGGCACGTGCGCGTATAAATATATGGCGCGGAGCAGCCACGGGCCGGGCCGGCCGTCCGCCAGACAGTCTGCGCGCGTCTGGCGCCGGCAGCCGCCTGCGCTCCAGCGGCGGCGGAGGCGCTGCCAACTCCGCTGCCCGAAACTTCGCCGCCCCCGCCCCCGCCCCACCCTGCCCCGCCCCGCCCCGCCCCGCCCACGCCGCCGCTCCCCAGCCACGATTCAGCCCATTCACTGGCAACCACTGATAAAATGCCTTCCGTCCTTTCTACAAAGCCAAGAATTCTATGCCGTCCCTCATTCATCATCTACTTTTTCAACCTACACGTTCACAACACTCGTATTTTTTCGTCACATTCCCTACACAAAACAGATTAGGAACGCAATAGATTAGCGATGGTATAAAGTGGTGTAGTGAGGGAAGTGCGTGAAAAATGAGCCGCAAAAGGATCTACCTCCTCAACGAAAAGGTAAACGACGTGACAAGTGCGAATAATGCGCGCGCCACTTCCGCGCGTCCTTGTCGCTGCGGCTATTTCGGTCGCATATCCCCTTAAATGCGGGAGGAAATTCCGGGCTCTTTGAGCGCAACTGAACCTTCGCACGGCGCGTTAGCAAGCGACGGCGTTCTTTCAGTTTTTTCCCGAACGCACTTTAATGGCAGAGGCAAAATCCAGATCACCGCACAGTTTACTCGTCGAGGCACACAGATTTTTATCTCTATACCTAACGATTTGTAGAGCACCATGTAATTTAAATTATTTCGATTAAGGATAAATATACCATACCTTCTCAAAGTATGAATAAAAACTAATGTAATGAATACAAAATAATGATAAATAATTAACTGAAAAGTTGCCTATAATAATAATATAATACATTATTTGTAAATAAATGCAAACACACACACACCATATATATATAATTTACATTATGTTTAATATTGGTGTAATAAGATGTATTTCTCGATGTATTGTTTCATTAGAATTCCCCTGCTTCACAGCCAATAAACATTTTCGTGAAAGAAGGGAAAATAACGCACAGTATTTATTGTTATTTACCTTAAAAATAAATATTATTTTGTCAATTTCAACAGACATATTGTTTCCTAAGCTGTTAGGGAGTAGTCGTGGTTGCATGTGTAGTCGTAGTTGCATTACTAATAATTTAAAATCCAAAACGTAATATGAGACAAAACTATAAAAAGTAAACATATGCATTTTTATCAAAACCAGTCATTTTCCATATATGCACTGCTAACTGCAAAAAGGTAACTAGTCCAACTTTTCAGATTTTTTTATTGGCAGGGAGTATTGTGAGCGAGTCAATCCATCATTTAATACAGAAAGAAAACATGACCGCACAATAGCACAGGCTTAGCAACGAATTTAATCCTGCTCTATTGCAGGTAGGAAACTAGTACTTGACAAGATCTTTGTGCAGTAATATTCAATGACCTTACTGTTCATTTTCCACTTAGAGGTCACTCGTTCTTGCCGAATGATAGGGATTTCGGGATAATTGGGAGGAAGCTGAGAAAGGAAGAAAGATATTATACAGTGGATGAAGTTGTTAATCAGATAAAACATTCCCCAAAAACGTTTTCCATTGTTCAGATGAAGGCGAATGACTTCGTCGATTAATGTTCATGGTGGTCTAAATTCTACAAGAAAACCTGTCTGAGCGATGATTCCTATGGCAAAGGCGTTCCTAGGCACCTAAAACGATCTTCCACTCTTTCAAAATACCGTGAATTGATCTTCCCATAGTGTTCAGTCCAACTTGCATATTGGCGGCTTGATGCTGGACACTTTTAGGCTGAGAAATTCAGTAAAACCTTAAGATCAGCCTTTAGAGAAAGCATATACATTTGTACTGCTTATAAACACAAAAAAACACACCAATGGATGACATCAAGAAAACATTGGTCTACATACCTGAGGACAAGATGTAATTTTGGTATTCAAACACATTATGGCATATACAATGGCATCTCATGAAGATTAATATTACTGATCATTAACACAATCCAAAATGTAATATGTTTTTTTCTAAAATGTTTAACAAAGAATATTTATTAAAATATTTTTTGGTAAAATTATATTATTTACGAAAAGTAATTTAACCCAAAAAATCATTTGAAATCCGTTTACAAGTTACCGTTAGAAGGAAACATGTCCGAATCGAAAAATAAATCCCCTCTCCTTCGGTCATAAAAGATTTTTATTCATAGGATTAAATAAGAATATTTATATTTAGATAACAAAAAAATGTAAGCAGAAAAATTGCGTAAACTGGTTTTATGAGTTTTTTTTGAGTGTCCTGTAAAATTGGGAAATGTGGAATCGTTGCCTTTCTGCAGTTATCGATTCATATGCCCTTCTTCCGGAGAACGCCTCAATTCATTCATAATTGCCACTTTGTAAAGTGAAAATTTAATTGCAGAAATTTTCTAATTGCCTCCCATTATGATTTACATTACAAAACTAGCCTGAACTAGTTTCTGAACCTTTTTAGGACACCTATTTGTCGCTTTCCATGCTATTCTAATTTGTTTTCCTTCTGTGTTTTCATACGTTTCAAAACCAATATTCCTATTTTATTGAGAACATTACAAGTATTGAAAGAAAACTTAATAGATTCTTCTTCCGAATTACTTATTATTAAACATAGTAGGAACTAATGGTGCTACAACAGCACATACTTTATTAAACCAGAATTAATTGTAACGTTACATCGTACCTATCAATCCTTCAATCCTATTAATAATCAATCCTAATCAATCCTATTAATTCTTCAGCAATCTCTCGCGAATCACTCTTGAGAAAAAAAAGTATGGGAGCTTCAAAGGGTACCCCCGGATAAGGTTCCCTCAAACCAAATGACGTATGAGTGGTTACATTATAATTCTAACATAAAAATAATATTTTATAATGTTTCTTAGGCCCCGTCGCGTCACCCACACCCCTCAACAGCCCAAAACGTGTTTTTTAATTTTACCGGGAGCGGTTGCTCAGTGCATCAACTGATGCACTAGCTTTTCTGCTAGGTCGAATGCAGTCGTTGTCTGGAGGAGAATTCTAGCGGCCGGCTGCTCTGATCGGTAGTTTTCCGTGGTTTCTCCGATCAACAGCAGGCGAATGCCGGAGCATACCCTACCAAACGGGCCACGGACCACGCGAGATCTGTCCTTCCGTTTCCTTCTCCTATCCGTTTCCCTTACACACACTTTCACTAACATGCACTACACTACCACATATTCCGGGAGACCGGTCGGGAGCTTAGAGCTTGTCCTTGCTGGGACGGTGCCCCGCTGGTGGGAGAGTTCTGGTTAGGGGAAAACCCCGCTAGCCGACGGTACGTCGGCGCCGGATCTCGCCATCCAGCGGGGGAAGATCACCGCCATCTCCAGAGGAAAGAACATGCACTACACTAATGAACTAAGCTGTTGACGCACCCAGAATCACTAACCAACCAACCTGTCCATGTAAACCAAGTTGCCAAATATATTTAAAGTATAAAAAATAATAAAAGCAGTGATAAAACCGGAGTGTTATGGTTAACAAACATATGACCGCGGCGCATGCAAAGTTTTCGAAAACCGATCACCGCCAAACATTTTGAAAACTTTTCAAATTCGAGGGGCCGCGACATTAGCCACATCGGTCAGATTATGCATGTGTAAGCGCAAGTGTTGTTTACAGTCGGACAAACGGACGGACAAAAGACGTTCTGAAAAAACATTTTTTTGTTCTAAGAACTCACAAACTATGCTTTGTCTAATTATATATTACTACTAATTATATAGGGAACGAGATTTACCACGTTCGTTAGTATGAAATTGTAACAATATCGGTATTAGGCACCAACAACGTGTTTTTTCTGTCGAAAAATTGGACCTTTTTACTTTCCTTTATCTTCTTGGCAGCAAGGAAAGAGCAGGGAAAAGTGCTAATTTCTGAAGAGAAAATCACGTTTTAGCGAAAAAGTGGTTTTCTCGATATACCTGTCGGTCTGTCCGTCTCTGTCAGTCTATCTTGTGAACAACACTAGCGCCTGAACCACCTGAACACACGAAACTTAGAATTACTCAATCGATTTGTTGTTACGGGCACTCGATTTTCAAACGGATATTTTAATTTTGGGGTTTCGTTTCCTTTACTTTAAGTACTTACTTTTTAATTTCCAGATTTTTTTCAAATTGGGTCTCAATTTGTTCTCAACATTCTTTGTTCGTAATGCAAGGTACGCTTACGATAATAACGCAGGCCCAATTTTTATTTAAAAAAATTCGAAAATAGCAAAAGTTTAAAATAATTTTTGAAGTCTTCCTACAACAACATTAATAAAGATTAAAATATTTTTCTTAATGAAATAGGTTTTTCAGAATTAATCCTTTAGTCACAGAGAAGGTTTTTCAAATATTACGAGTTTTCGCGTAATTTTGAGTGAAATAGTTTCAAAATAAAAAATAAATGAACAAAAATTGCACAAAACGGTTCTTTTTTTGTTCATCTTCGTTTAGTGAAATGAAGCACTGTTTGCTTAACACTCGAAATACGACTTAGAATCGATTTTCATTAAACGATCTTAATTGTCCATAAATGTAAACATTCAACTTCCTTTTTGATGCGTCGGGACGCTGTTTGTGTTCAAACGGCCTGTGGTCTAGGGGATAAGACGGCTGCTCGCGGAACCCACGCGCCAGGATTCGAATTATTCGTCATGGACGCCTGAGTACCTTGCGGCCTGCGCCCACTACTTGTTTGCATGCTCATGCCCTTTTCACCGTCTTCTGCCGCCTTATCGTCCTGGGTCGGCCGGGGGGTTCTCAAAAGCTGCTGTTTTCCACGTCATAGCGAATTCGTTTACTACGCTCCGTGAAGTCACAGAGGTTAAACGAAATCGAGACTTCGCGGATTCCCGGTTGGGTGACTGTCAAGGAAACCCCGACATCTAACAGCGCCGAGCCCCTGACCGAAGGGATAAAAGGCAGTGGGTGACGGCGATGTGACGAGACCTGACAAAAATAATGTGGGATGATTACTCTATACCAGCGCTCAACGCCTAATAAGGGTTCGGAGACGCTTTTCGTCAACGAAGACGCAACAAATTTTTTAAAAAAATGTTGTTGCTGCCGGCTGGCACACATAAAGCTACGACTAAGTGATATGGCACCATGTTTTAAGGTAATAATTAGAAATATTATTCTATCACACTTTTGCAAAGATTATCGCGTAATATATTTTGGGATAACAAGAATGGGTATATCTGGAGAAAACACCGACTGCAACGGGGCTCCCTTATGTCGGTGCGCTGCCAGTGAAAGAACACTGCCAATGGCAGCAGCGGCGAGAACACTTGTCATTGAAACCTGTCCTCTGAGAAATGTAGGGCACGACGCCGAGCGGCGGGTGCCCCTCATCCCCCGAGGCAGCCCCGCGGAAGCTCTGGCCAGCACAGCGCAGC